>OY747718.1:22328888-22578888 GCA_963556495.2 Valencia hispanica | reverse complement strand
TCAGGTGGAGACAAAACTTAGATTGCTACATGTGTTTTAACCGTGTGTGCAACTAAAAATCTCAAAATTACATTCTATTTTTTTTCTTTGTGGCAGCTGTGTCACCCATTGCACCTATGTTTTGCGCCCAAGGAGTATCTCTCCCAGTTTAAAATATGTCTTCAGGTTAATGTGAAAAATTGCTGTAATTCCCCTTGGCATTAGAATTCGGATAATTAAATACTGTGCAGGCTATGCTACAGGCATTTGCTCTGTCATTGAACAGATTTTGGCACACTGCACTTTGGATATTCAGGTGTTCTCTTTTTACTTTATCTGCATTTTATTGTTATAAGGGATTTCATCAAAAATAATCTATTAACCAGACCAGTTTCATGCTTTAGTATTTTAATTTTTATAGTGTTATATAAAACAGCACAGGAAAGAAATCACAAAGTCAGGAATGTGAACATAAATTATTTGCTGCATTTAGTTGAGATCAGCAGGAAGGCAGGTGAAAATATTTGACAGTATCATTGTTGGAATTAATATATATGACTCCCTGAATTTATATTGCTTTCCCATACCTTTGCCTAAAGTGCAGACTTACGGTTTGTTTATTTGTGTCTGGTTTTCAAGTTCCACACTAGACACCATCTCTGTCTCTTAGAGGCAAAATATTTTTTTCAAATTATTTCCTCAAGCAACCCCATTTGTACTTATTTTCATCCAATAAGTTTCAGCTCATACCTATTTACCTTGCTGATGTGTGTGTAAATGTGTACATATGTTTGTGCCTATCTGTGTTATTTCAGAAATGTGTATATTTAACAGAGAAGAGAATAAGGAAAAAAAACAAAAGAGAAATCATTCTGGCTCCTCCCTTGGCCCTGTTTCCAAGGTGATACAGAGATTCTATCAATGAGATGAGATACCTGTTGCCATGGAAACATTTATGAATGAGATAGGGTCCTGTAACCGTGGAGACGGTGTGAATGAGGAACTGCTTCATCAGTCTGACACTGTTAGTGACAATGATGCTGTTTGGAAGCTGAATTCACATTATTGTCATTGTTTTCATAACATCTCTATCTATAATCACTTTTATTGTCATTGTTTGAATGGGTCCATTTAACGTACAATGCTGATGTCATAGTTGCATATTTGTATTGTTTTTGGGGTTTTTTGCTTTTAAATTTCATCCTCTGTAATGGAATCACAAACAATGTAGTTTTTTTATCTGGTTTCATCACACTTTGTGTGTGTGTATTTTTATGTCCTTTTTCCCAGTGCAATTCTTACTAAAAACTATCCTTTCTTTTGCTGCATTTTGTTTGTTTTGCCTATTTATTGTTATCTATTGCATGTGTTTAGCACTATAACCTTCATCATTTGAATCTAATTGCAATAAGTAAAATCACAAAAGTCCAAAATATAACAATAAATAAAATATTAACAGCGACAATTATATCAATACAGTAAAATAAATATATTGTCATTTTGAAGTTAAGTAATTTCCAATCAGATGTCTCTGTGTTCTGTTAGTATTGATATTGTTTGGATTTCTTTTATCTGAGATTGAAAACCACCAATCAGAAACAGAGCAATGGAAGATTTACATTGAGAATTACCAACATCATCATGATTGAATGAAAAACTATTTTCCTCATACTCACATGTACACTTTAGACTTTACATTGTAATCACATTCAGCAAATTTTTTTTTCAGCATTTGTATTAGACTTCATTGGCAAAATGCTGGAGACATTTGGAAAACAGAGCTGTAAACTCAAAATGGTCTGTTGCTATCTCTGTTGCTATCTGCCAATTATTTGAGTTTAGGAAAAAGTATTTTCCCCTTTCAGATTTGAGATGTTTTTTGGAAAATGTGGTCCAGGTCTTTGTGTTCTTTTTGGTCAGCGATAGTTTTGATCATGGTATTCTCCCATTAATGACATTTATGGCCTAAACACATGACATTAACTGAGGCAACTGGGGTCTGCAAGGCAAGGCAAGGCAACTCTATTAGCATAGCCCACTTTCAGCAAGGCAATTCAAGGTGCATTACATCATTAGGGGATAAAATAAAAGTAGCAATAGCATAAAGCATAAAACAGAACATTAGAGACACATAACATATGACACATTAAAAGATATGACATTCCAGCTATTATTAATCACTCACTCAAAGGTAGGTTTAAACAGATGGGTTTTAGCTTTGATTAAAAGGAATGCAGTGTTTCAGCAGCTTTGCAGCGCTCTGGAAGTTTGTTCCAGATAAGGAGAGCATAGAAACTGAAACCTGCTTCTCCACGTTTGGTTCTAATTCTAAGGATGATTAGTAATCTAGGGTCTGAAGACCAGAGTGGTCTGGGGGGTTGATATAGTGGCAACAAGTCTTCAACATACCTTGGTGCTAAGCTACAGGGAGCCTGCGTAAGTACTTTAGAACTGGGGTGATGTGCTCCACTTTTCTGGTTCTAGAAAGAAGAAGCAGCGTTCTGAATCAACTGCAGCTGACTGATATACTTTTTAGGCAGACCTGTGAGGACACCATTACAGTATTCAATCCGACTAAAGATAAACGCAAGGATGAGTTTTTTGAGGTTCTGTTACAGCATCTGTCCTTTAAGCCTAGAAATGTTCTTCAGGTGATATAAGCATGACTTTGCTATTGGTTTTATGTGACCCTGGAGGTTCAGGTCTAAATCCATTACTACACCTAGATTTTAAGCCTGATGGGTAGTGTTTGCTGTATTAACATAAGCTGTGTCCTGACTCTTGATTGTTCCTCTTTAGGTATAAAAAAATGATTTCAGTTTTGTTTCTGTTCAGTTAGAGAAAGTTATGGCACATCCATTCATTGATTTGCTTTCAATTAGGATTTTGATGGGTTCAAAGTCACCTGGTGACATTGTAATATAAAGCTGAGTATCATCTGCATCGTTATGGTAGCTAATCTTATTGGTAGTTATAATTTAGGTTAGCAGGAGCATGTAGATTTTAAATAGCAGGGATATTTAATAGGAGGGTCCCCAGGATGGAGCCCTGCCCCCCCCCCACATGTGATTTCTGTCTGTTCTGATGAAGAATTGCCTAAAGAATTGCCAAAGAGGTTCCTGTTCTTTAGGTAAGACTCAAACCAGCCAAGCACTGCTCCAGAGAGTCGGACTCAGCTCTCCAGTCATTTCAATAATATATCATGGCCAGCAGTGTGAAATGCTGCGCTGAGGTCCAAAAGAACCAGCACTGTGGTTCTACCATGGTCTGTATTTATGCGGATGTCATTGAAAGCTTTGACAAGGGTAGTCTCAGCACTGTGGTGCGCATGGAAACTAGACTGAAAAATAACAAAACGGTTGTACATTGGGAAGCATAGGACGCTATTTTACTGTTGAAACACAGCTTTTTCATTAATCTTACTGATGAATGGAAGATTAGAGATTGGCCTGTAGTTCTGCATTAACATGTTGTCCATGTTGTTCTTCTTTAGTAGTGGTTTATTAACTGCTGTTTTTAAAGTATGGGGGAAGACACCTGACAGGAGGGATGAGTTAACTATTTGAATCAGTTCAGGCCTAATGACAGGGAAAACGTTCCTATGAAAAACTGTCGGTAAAAAATCGAGGCAGCAAGAGGAGGAGCTTAACCCTGTTAATCCCACAGGCAAAAATTGTTGCCAGACAATTTTTTTTACTTCCGGAAGGTCTAAAACCGTGGCTTTGGCTTTGAGTGGCTAATTCTTGTTTTAAATGACGTAATAGGTTGTCTACTCTAAGCAATATCAAATTTCAAGTAGCTAGTGTGAATGGTCAAATGACCAGACACTTTTACTTTCTGCATTCACTGCTGGGTGTAAGTGTCTGCCTCAAACTTCTACAGGAGGAAGTGACTAAAATACTTTTATAAATAGATATAATTGAAATATTGTGTACATATTTTCTTTAAAGGGTCTTCTACTCATATATAATGATAACTGCATGCCAACATGCATCTTTTGATTGTAAGAAGAATAAATGTAAGCATGGCAGCAATTGTTGCTGCTATCAGACCCCATAGACAGCACTAGGCTATGTGTCAACGGTTTGACTGTTTATTCCATGTATCTTATATTTTTTTCCACACAGCCTAAAGCTATCAGATGTTTCTAGACCTGAAATAATCCCCAAATGATTTGTGCTGCATCAGTCATTCCCATTTTGAAAAAGATGTAACTGAGAATGACCGTGATAGCAACTGCTTCCAAATCATGTAAAGCACCTTGAATTGCCCTGATGTTGAAAGTGTGCTATACAAATTGCCTTGCCTTGCCTTGCCTTGCCTTGCCTTGCCTTGCCTTGCCTTGCCTTGCTTAGATAGGGAGTACCAATGCAAAATAGGCCATTTTTCTGTTAGACTACTGAATGATGAAGCAGTGGTGACCTATGTAGAGGATGAGAAAGATATGAACATGATAAGTCTAGACCTACCCACTGGATGATACCTATAGGATAATTCCATACAGAAAACTGCTATCAGCTGATGAAAGCACCACACCCTATTATGGCAAACATGGCTACAAACAGTTTATTAGGGGCAAACCAATCCAGTGTGAGTACAAGATATGAAGCCTTTCTTCACCCTCAGGGTACATTTTCACATGGAGCCTTATTGCATAGTCTACAAACATCTTCTTGTCCAGCTTGTCCAGGATGCACATTACTGGATTATGACCTTTTAATCTCATTGATAAAATTACCAAACAAGGTTATAGGTCTATTGGCACAGTGAGACAGTGATGTTTGCATGATGTGCCATTGTATCTTTATGTTTCTAAAACTGTTTTATACAAACTTGTAACCATGCCTTCTTATACCAGGTTATGCATGTTATTTTTATTCTTATTTTTTGTGTGCAAATTGGCCAGATCAGAGAATGTGTGAGAATTTAGACTATGCAGTTTCCCACCGGCAACAATTGTTTTCACTATGTTTTCACTAACACAATCATCATCAAATTAAATAATGTATACATATTTTCTGTCAGGGCTGTCTAAATATGTCTTGGGTACAGATTGACCCTCTAATTGTCCGAATCTTTTCGGTTAAAAAGCTGGAAAATTCATTGCATGCCCTGGTGGAATTTAGTTCAGTGGCTACTATCAAAGGAGGATTAGTTAGTTTTTTAGTTAGTGCTGGGTTCTTTTGAACTTCCTGGATGAATGGAGTATTTTTGGTAGGTCAACTACTCTTGGTAAGCTTCACCATTGTTCCAAGTTTTTTTCCCATTTCTGGATAATGGTCCTTACTTTGGCTTACTGGACTTCCAAAGCCTAAAAAAAAATAATGTTGTACCCATTTTCAGACTTGTAGATCTTAGTAACCTAGTTTGTTGTTGAATTTCTTTAGAACAGAGCATGATGTGTTGCTTATTGAGATATCTGAGCCTACGTTGTGTTGTTATACAGGTTGTATTTGTGTGATTTATTGCATTTAAATGTCAGGCAATAATAATGTCTGTGTGTTGCAAGTGAAATTAAACCCAAAAATGTGGTTAATTACAGAAAATTTTCTCTTTCTTTCTTTCTTTCTTTCTTTCTTTCTTTCTTTCTTTCTTTCTTTCTTTCTTTCTTTCTTTCTTTCTTTCTTTCTTTCTTTCTTTCTTTCTTTCTTTCTTTCTTTCTTTCTTTCTTTCCTTCCTTCCTGACTGGCATTGTGGAGCTCAGAATTGGTGTCTGAGTACCAAGTAGAAGGCAGACACATTTACTATCACAAGTGGAGCATTACACCTTGATATATATGTGAAAGAAATCTTTATTAGAAATTGCTGTAGGTTTTTTTTCTTCTTTTTCCTGATGCACCAGGGACACGGAGATGGAAAATAAATATTTGGAAGTGCAAAGTACTTGTTCAAGGTCAACCAGCGTTATCTTATCAGAGCTGGACTGAGACTGTTGACCTCAAATATTTTCTGTTATTTGAACAAACACTTGATAAGTCACCTAAAAGTTGACCTCGAAGCACAGCCTGTGGACACTACCAGAGAAGAAACACAAAAAGTGAAGATTACATCATCCGCCCAGAGAGCTGCAAGGACTGACAGAGAACAAACATTTCCAGCAGCGAGTAAAGATGTGCATTGCTCTGCAAAGTGTTCTTCAAGTATCCCAATGTCATCAGACTCATCGACACCTAATGACTCTCCATTTAGAGATTTCTCAGACAGACTGACAGCACAAATTAGAATTGGGTCACAACTAACACCAAAACTTGGACTACATCAAGCCTCTGGGACTAACACTGGATGTACTCTGCCCATGCCTGAACTGGTAATAACGGACATCTGATGTGCAAGGAAACCTGACAGTAATCCCACTCCCACCGTCTTCGAGAAGTTGTCCGACCACCCCGGAAAAATCATTCAAGTCATTATTAGCAAAACAAAACAACAAATTAAAGCCAAACTCATTTATAATAAAACAAATCTCAAGTTGATCACCTGTCAGAAAGTTCAGATATCAATTATAAAATAACTAAAGTTAGATTTATTAAATATTAGGTCTAAACATCCTTGGACTCAGAACTAAACATGGAGAAGCAGCTTTCAGTTTCTATGCTCCCCTTATCTGGAACAGACTTCCTGACGAGTGCAGAGCTGCTGAAACTCTGAACTCCTTTAAATCGAGACTATAAACCCAACTGTTTAGAATTGCCTTCGAGTAAATGATTGATGTCATATGTATGAAATGTGTTCATACTCTCTTGCTTTATTGATCTTTCTCTTGCTTTATTGTGTATCATGTGTTATTGTGCATCTTGTGTAATGTGTGTGTCATGCTAATTTGCTACTTTTACTTTTATTTTCCAATGTTATATTCCATGTTTGTTTGTTTTGTTTTTGTTTTTAAATCACCAAATCATGTAAAGCACCTTGAATTACCCTGTTGTTTAAAGTGTGCTATGCAAATAAAATTGCCTTGCCTTGCCTTCATCAGGAAAGTCACTCCTAATTAATGAATTCATCACAAAACATAAAATACATGCCCTTTTTGATCTGAAACCTGGCTAGATGTAAATAATGAAACATCTGTATTGATAGAATCTACTCCTCCAAATTACAATTTCTTAAGTGAGAGCAGGAAACACAGACGAGGTGGAGGCATAGTCACAATTATTCACAACTCAATGAACTTTAAAAAGGTATCCCTGGGCACATTTGACTCTTTTGAATACCTAGCCACCCAGAAAAATGAGCCTAAAAAAGCTATCTTTCTAAGTTTATATAAACCCCCAAAACTTAACTCTAACTTCTTTAATGATTTCAGCCCCCTTCTTTCCGTAATATGTGTTTGTCAAAAAACCAACACACAATAGAAGACACACTCTGGACTTAATTATCTCCAAAGGTTTAAATATATGTGACATCTTGGTAATTGATATTGCATTATCTGACCATTACTGTGTTTTCTTTGAAAGTACCATCTCTGCTAAAATATCTAAACACAGTGAGACAACTGTAAAAAAGCATTTTCTCTGGAACAGTTCAGTTGAAACCTTTAAAAGTATATACCCTTCCACCACATCCCCCTCATCTCCAAACTCCAACTCAGTAAACAAGCTGGTAGATAATTTCCTCATGAAAATCTCAGACATCACTGATTCCATTGCTCCAACTAAAGTGAAAGTAGTCTGAGGTAGAAAGAAGTCTCAGTGGACAAGCGATCCACTGGTACGTAGTGAAAAAAGGGAGTGTCGACGAGCTGAGAGAAAATGGCGGAAAACTCGACTCCAGGTTTACTGTGAGATCTACAAAGAGAGACTGAACAGGTATCAGTTATTTTTAAAAGAAGCTAGGGAATCTTTCTTTTCTGAAATCATTAACAGAAACATTAATAATGAACAAACTCTGTTTGCAACAGTGGAAAGCCTAACCAATCCTCCAGTGACAGTAGCCCCTGAACAAAATTCTACCAGGGCCTGCAATAATTTGCAAGCTTTTTCACTGGAAAGATTATATCAATTAGACAGTTTGTCTGTACCGCAGCCCCGAGCCGACTACCAATTTTATACCCAGCTAACACCAATGTAGAAAAAATTTCAGAATTACATGAATTAAACCAAAAAAACCTATAAGAAATCATGAACCAATTATGCTTCTCCTCTTGCTGTCTTGATATCCTACCCACAGCTTTCCTTAAGAAAGTTTTCCCGGTCATTGGGTCTGATCTGATTAAAATAGTGAACTCATCCCTCCTGTCAGACCTCTTCCCCCAGGCTTTAAAAACAGCAGTTATTAAACCACTGCTAAAAAAGAAAAATCTGGACAACACGTTCTCACAATCTCTAATCTTCCATTCATCAGTAAAATTTTTGAAAAAGCTGTGTTTCAGCAGTTAAATTGCTTCATAACAATGACCAACTGCTTTGATGTTTTTCAGTCTGGTCTCCGTGCTTACCATAGCACTGAGACTGCCCTCGTCAAAGTTTTCAATGGCATCTGCATAAATATAGACTGTGGTAGAACCACAGTGCTGGTTCTGTTGGACCTCAGTGCAGCATTTGACACTGTTGATCATGATGTACTATTTGAACCACTGGAGAGCTGGGTTGGACTCTCTGATACAGTACTTGGTTTGTTTGAGTCTTACCTAAAGAACAGGGACTTCTTTGTTTCAATAGGAAACTTTCATCAGAACGAATAGCAATCACATGTGGGGTGCCCCAGGGCTCCATCCTGGGGCCCCTCTTATTTAATATCTACATGCTCCCACTAGACCAGATTATAACAACCAATAAGATACCATAACAATGCAGACAATACTCAGCTCTACATTACAATGTCACCAGGTGACTTTGAACCCATCCAAACCCTAAGTAAACAAACCCTAAGTAAATGCATCAAGCAAATCAATGGATGGATGTGCCATAACTTTCTCCAGATGAACAGAAAGAAAACAGAAGTAATTACTTTTGGACCTAAAGAGGAAAGATCAACAGTCAGCACACAGCTTCAGTTAATACAGCTAGAAACTACTGATCAGGCCCAAAATTTAGATGTAGTAATGGACTCAGACCTGAACCTCCAGGGTCACATAAAGGCAATAAAAAGGTCAACCTTCTATCACCTGAATAACATTTATAGGATTAAAGGACTGATGTCGCAACAGGACCTAGAAAAACTCATCCATTCGTTTATCGTTAGTCGGATTGATAACTGCAACAGCGTTCTTGATGTATCTGTGAATGCTTCTTGCTTAATTGCTGTTTTTACTTTATATGCTTTGTCTGTGTTTTACTGCTATTGTTATTTTACCTCTTAATCAGGTAAAACACCTTGAATTGCCTAGATGTTGAAAGTGTGCTATAAAAATAAACTTGCCTTGCCTTGCCTTACCTTGCCTTACATAAGTCAGCTGTTAAAGAACTGTGACTACCTTCTTTCCATGTAGAATAATTGTTAAAGTGGCTGTTGCTTCAATTGTAGTAAAAAAGGCAATTTGCCAATTCTATTGTTAATTATTTGTTACCTAGTGCTTTTAAGAATAATCGTGATGGAGAGAATTACTAGTTCCTTACCTGCTTTCTTGTTAACATTGTATTTTCTGTTTTTGTAAATAGGAATGATGTTATATTACTACTAAGAGTTACGCCTTGCATTTACTGAAAAACTGCCAAAATAACATGTATGATTAGTTCTGTTATGTTTCAACATGACCATGAACCAAATTAAGCCTGAATGATTGGGGAAAGAAAGCACATGAACAATCTTTAATTGGTATCATTTTCTTTGATAATTCAATTATAGTTTTCCAATAATTTCATGAAAATTTGTTTTTTTATTATAATGTGCCTTGTGTTTAACGTCGCATTTAGCTAACATACAGTAAATCAATGCCTTGCAGTCTTCGAAGCTCTTCAATTCAGTGTCTTATGAGGCATATGATATACAAAGTTATTACAAGGACTATAGACCAAGCCCACACCAATCTTGGAACTCTAACAGTGCAGACCATCGTAGTAGTATTAGTATTCATATTTAAAATCCCAATCATTTGTTTTTCCTTTACCCATTAAATTTTAGTTAAAGTTAGTTTTCCTTCTTCCTAAATGTGATACATCCCAATCATAGGAGATAGAGTTCAGTCATGATTAACTTTCTGCTGTGTCACTTCGCATCTTTTTTTCAACAGAGGAAAGCAGAAATGTGTTAGAGAGAGAATGAGAGAATGAGAGAGAGAATGAGAGAGAGAGAGAATGAGAGAGAGAGAGAGAGAGAGAGAGAGAGAGAGAGAGAGAGAGAGAGAGAGAGAGAGAGAGAGAAAGGATGATTCACTGAATGCGTCCGACAGGAGGACTGACTGGAAGTCTGTCAGCACCAGCACCCAGGAACATCTTAACCTTCTCAAGCTGTTAACTTTGATGATCAGTGTTAATAAATGTGCTATTGTGAACACTACAGTGTGGTAACTGTGTAGCATGACTGAGTAGAGCTAAATGTATCTCAAACATGCAAAATAAGAAAAGCAGCATCTCTGGTTCAGACTATCTGTTAGTCTCTGTTTCCAACCCTTTTTTTCATCTTCCCATCTTCCACCATCTCTGGATCTCTTTATCTTTCTTTTCCTTTAGTAGTCCCTCTAAAATCAGGATACAGAGCTGTATCTTCTCACTGTGCCCCTCCCTCATCCTGATACACTTCTCTGTCTTACTTCACTTGTCAGCTCCATTGATTGGTTTGGCTCTTACAGGATTTACATACAGTGCTCACCCAGTTTCTTGTAATAGCCTTGCAGGGGTTGTGTGTGGATGAAAGAGAATGTGAGAAACAGAGAGTTTGACTGACAGTGACAAGCCTGCCTGGCTTGAATATTGATTTGACATGCTCACATCTGAGCATTTGTCTTTTTGCTTTCAGGATTCTGTCCACTGTGGGCTCAGATTTCGACTTGCGGACCCTTCGGGCTGTAAGGGTATTGAGGCCTCTCAAGCTGGTGTCCGGTATACCCAGTAAGTCAATACCTATTATTTGAATGATGAAAACTTTTTCAAGCCTCAAACTTTATCCTAAAATTGCTTCTTCTGCGTCATTTTTTAAGACTCTGGACTATTATTTTTTTAAATTCACAATTGTCTTACCTGCTTTCGAGGATTAACAGTACTTAAAGTCAATGTTTTATGCTTGTTCCGAGTTGCTTTGCAGAAATTACCAGCAAAAGCTGCCCTTTTGTGCACAATGTGCTCAAATGGGCACAGTTGCACAACTTTGTCAGCTTACCAATATGTTAGTTTTTAGGAGCATGACAATGAAGAATTTGTGTGCTTTGTGTTGTCCTTTATGGAAAAAATCTTTATTGTGACATTTTAACAGTTAATCCCTAACCATGGGAAAAATCATCTGATTAAATCAGATTCGACCCTTGTATAAATTATATAAAAAAAGTTTATTTGGCTGACACTGCTGTTCAGTTCAGTTATGAAGCAGCTTCTGTTAAATATAGACTGCAAGATCATTTTTATGCATTGTTGAGGTGCCCCCTAGACACATCTGAGACTTCGTTGCTGCACATTTAGAGGACTGACAAGTACTGTCTTGGGTGATCATATCAAAAGCAGAAAGTGATACATTTGGACCTGATGGAATCCACAAGGCCGTAGTTAAAAAATAAAAATGATGTACAAAAATAATTCTGTTTCTGCCTTGTTCTTTAGGCTTACAGGTGGTGCTCAAATCCATCATGAAGGCCATGATCCCCCTGCTACAAATTGGCCTGTTGCTTTTCTTTGCCATCCTCATGTTTGCCATCATTGGTTTGGAGTTCTACATTGGCAAATTCCACAAAACCTGCTTCGACAATACTTCAGGTAAAATAACTATATGCACATGTGCAAAATGTGCAATGTACTGTTTACATTACATTTACATTGTCCTTGTGATGATAAAGATTTTATTTAATTCAGACCTAAAAGAAATAAAATTAAGAACATTCCATGTATGACAAAATAATATGTTTGCATAATTTTGTCCAATATGAATTCTCATTTCCACCCAGATACAAATGAGATCCGGGAAGAGTTCCCATGTGGAGTTGAACCTCCGTCCCGGCTGTGTCCAGAGGGCACCGTTTGTAGGGGGTATTGGTTGGGACCAAACTATGGCATTACCCAGTTTGACAACATCCTGTTTGCTATTCTCACCGTCTTCCAGTGCATCACCATGGAGGGCTGGACAGACCTGCTCTACTATGTGTGTATTACCAAACAGAGTTTTACTGTATTAATTTTTACTATGTTGCCATTTGGCTTCTTGTTGTACAGGTTAACCCCCCATTCTGCAAAGCACCAGTACCACAGGCATCAGTAAAGATGCTAAGCATGATGCTATCACCATGCTCAAATATTGATTCATTATTTCTAGGTTCGAAAGGTCACCATGGCTGCTCCAGACATATCTGTTTCTATTTTCCCAAATATGTTCAGTCTTTGTCTCATCTGACTAAACCTTTTTCCAGATGGCACTTGACTTGTTCATGTGGCTCACTTTAAATTTCAATTGAACTTGACGTTGTCAATCATGAAGCAAGGGGCTTCTTTCTTGGTCAGTATCATCTCATTATACAATAATGTAACACTGTCACGTTCAGTGTAAGGCCACTAGTGTTCCAACAGTTTCCAGTAGAGGTAAATAAAAAAAAATAAATAAAATAAATAAATATTGTGAAAAAGTTTTTGTCACTCTTTTTCGATCATCATGTTGGGTCTTGTGTCCCTCCTCTTCCTATTGAAACTACCCAATATATGTCCTGCAGTGTGGGCAGGTGTCAAATACTAAGGGAAATTAAAATCAGCGTCTCCATGAAGCTTGTCACCAGAAGCATGAATGGGCAAACCATTTGCTATTGTACCCTAAAAGCAGCCGCAGTTAAGCCACTGTCATGATCCTGCTTTTCACTGCCGCACTGGATTCTGCCGACAACTATTATGATGGAAAAAAAAAAAATTATTCTCCACGACCCACTCAAAGTAAAGAAACTTCCAAGCTCCCAGGCTGAATTTCAACACCATCCTATCCCTTCTTGTGATTTAAATTATGTATGGCAATCAATTATACAATCATATAATATTCTAGAATTGCGCTGCTCTGGGTGGCTGCATGTTGGAGTGGCTCTGTTGGCTACATCTTAAGTTTTGTTTTTTGTACATTGGTTCCTCTTTTTTCTTAAAGAAGATTGCATTTTTTTTACCTGTATATTTTCTAGTTTTTGGTGCTGTGAAGCTGGAAGCATTTGTGCTGTAAATTTTTCCCTTTTTGACAATTTGTTATGATGCGTCACCATGGCAACAACGTGGTTTACAGCCGGGAGCAGCTGATTAACATCGCAAAAGCTGAAATAATACCTCAACTGAAGCCACAAATCCCTGATGAGTTGATAAGGAGGAGACGTGGATGCAGAGCAGGAGCGAAAAGGAGACAGAGAAAGAGGAAGTTCAAGCCATCTCTTCCATCGATCATAATGGGCAACGTAAGATCACTGGCTAACAAGATGGATGAACTCCAAGCCCTTAGAAGGACTCAGCCAGAGTACCGTGAATGCAGTGTTATATGTTTTACTGAGACGTGGCTGCTGGATCATATCCCCGACTCCAACGTCTGTCTGCCAGGCTTCCTGACTGTATGAGCAGACAAAGATCTGAAGACGAGCAGAGAAAGAAAAGGTGGTGGAGTAGCAGTGCTTGTCAACAACAGATGGTGTCATCCAGGACATGTTACTGTGAAGTGTCGTCTCTGCAGCCCAGATGTCGAACTCTTGGCAGTGAGTTTTCGTCCATAATATTTACCAAGAGAGTTCACCAGTGTAATTTTGGCAGTTATTTACATTCCACCTTCAGCCGTTGCCGACACTGCATGGATGTCATCAGTTCCGTTGTTGCTAAGCTACAGACACAGCACCCCAATGCATTTGTGGCAATATCTGGTGATTTTAATTATGCCTCGCTCTCTACTACACTTCCAACATTTCAACAGTTTGTCAGCTGCTCTACAAGAGAAAACAGGACCTTGGATTTGTTTTATGCAAATGTAAAGGATTCATACATGTCCAAACCAAGACTTCCTCTGGGACAATCAGATCACAATCTTGTTTTTCTCTGTTCAGAATATAAACCACTTGTTCAGAGGCAACCTGTGACAAAACTGTGAGAAAATGGTCACAAGAAGCTGAAGAAGCCTTGCAGGGTTGTTTTGCAACCACAGACTGGATGACTCTTTGCCAAGCACATGGAGAGGACATCAATGCCATGACTGAGTGTGTGACTGACTATATAAACTTCTGTGTGGACAACATCATCCCCACCAGAACAGTGAGATGCTTCCCTAATAACAAACCCTGGATTACCAGTGACCTGAAGGAACTGCTAAACAAGAAAAAAAGAGCCTTCAGGGAGGGAGACAGGGGATTACTGAGGAGTATATAGAAGCAACTTAAGGTCAAGATCAGATACAGCAAGTAGGCATACAGGAAGAAGCTGGAGAACAAACTACAGAGGAACAATATCAGAGATGTCTGGTCAGGAATGAGAAAGATCACAGGTTTTAAGGACAGGAAGGATTGGATAGATGGAAGTCTGGACTAGCCAATGAACTGAACATATTCTTCAACAGGTTCAGTTCAGGAACTAGCTCATCCCCCTCTACTGTTCCCAGCCAAACAGACATCCCACTCTCCGCTGACTAACAGCTTTCCTGTTACACCTCGGATGTTTTATTCTTCACCTCAGCCATGGACTCTTCTAATTCCACAAGTTTGACTTCAACCAAGTCAGGAAATGCTGCTACCCCCTTTGCCTCCCCATCCCACTTGTCTGTCTCCAAAAGTCAGGTGAAGAGGCAGCTGGAGAAACTGAACCGGAACAAGGCTGCAGGTCCAGATGGTGTCAGCCCCAGAGTCCTGAGGGCCTGTGCAGAGCAGCTCAGTGGGATTCTGCAGCACCTCTTCAACCTTAGCCTAACTCAGGAGAAGGTTCCAGTGTTGTGGAAGACATCCTGCCGTGTTCCAGTACCCAAAAGAACTCACCCATCAGTCATCAATGACTATAGACCCGTTGCCCTGACATCCCACATCATGAAGGTCCTGGAGAGACTCCTGTTGGCACCCCTGAGTAAGCAAACAAGAACGTGTCAGGACCCACTGCAGTTTGCTTATCGCTGTGGAGTTGGAGTTGAAGATGCCATCATCCACCCACTTCAACCAACCCACTGTCATCTGGACAAAGCAGGCAGCACTGTGAGGATCATGTTTTTTGATTTCTCCAGTGCATTTAACACAATTCAGTCTGATTTGCTTTGTCAGAAACTCCTGAAGACACAGGTGGAGCCCTCAACAATCGCCCGGATCAATGACTACCTGACCAACAGACAACAATTTGTGAGACTGAAGAATTGTGTGTCAAACCAGGTGGTCAGCAGCACAGGAGCACCACAGGGGACCGTATTCTCACCATTCCTTTTCACTCTGTACACCTCAGACTTCCAGTACAAATCAGAGACCTGCCATCTGCAGAAATACTCAGATGACTCTGCAATTGTCGGGTGTATCAGAGATGGACAAGAAGCTGAATACAGAGAGCTGGTGAACCGCTTTGTGACATGGTGTGGAAACAATTGTAAACGGCCTGCAAGCAACAAATTGCTGCATTACTGCTACTGACTGGTATGGAGTGTGGACCAGAGTCAGTACATTGTATATTTGGAACAGGGGCCTTGTAATCTGTCTTGGGCAGGCCCGATACTTGAATGGGTGGGCCTGGGCCACCCAGGTCCGCCTATGGCGCCGGGCCTGCCTCAGCCCAGGTAAGTTTGAAATGTTCTCTCTGGTTTGGAAGTGGCTTGACACCAGGAATGCGATATTTGTAGCTCATGAGTAGAATTTGTCTGTCTGTAGTGGCTTATGATGCACTTATGATGCACTTGTGACTCCAGCCTCAGTCCATATCTCGTGAAGCTTTATGAATGGGTTTGGCTTGCCAATCTTTTCAAGACTGCGACTATCCCTGTTGCTGGTGCACTTTTTCCTACCACACTTTTTTCTTCCACTCAACTTTCTATGAATAGGCTTCTTTACAGCACTCTGCGAACAACCAGCTTCTTTAACAATGACCTTCTGAAGCTTATCCTTCTTGTGGAGGGTGTCAGTGTCATGTTTTAGGTTGTAAGGAGGACCCAAATGCAGCAAAGTACAAAATAAAATGATTTAATGAAAACAAGGAACAGGAACTTACAGAACTCAGGAGGGTATAAGGCAGCAAAAGGGGAAACAGGAACCAGATGGGCAACAAGGAAGGCAGGAACCAGAGAGGGAAGATTGACGGACGAACCAGCGAGTAGTGACTGAATGAAAACCAAATATATACTGAGGAGGAGAGTGAAGAGTGAACACGGAAGGAGCAGGAGACCAATTAGTGAAAGCGGTTGCAGCTGAGAGGGAGTGAGCAGGTGAAACTGATTAGCAGCTGGGATGGAAGGCAGAATGGCTAGGAGACAGAAGACTCTAAAGAAACTAGAAAGGATAATAGGTCTAAGAAGGAATCTACAGGAAATAGTGGAGAACAGAAGGAAGAAATATGGAAACCAGAAAGTGCAGAAATGACTAGTAAAGACAAAGAATAACTAAACATGATAATAGAACTAAGGAAAATAACTAACAAAACACAAACACCTAGGAACTGTGACAGTCAGTGACTGTCTTCTGGACATCTGCCAGCAGTGTAGCCTACTGAACCAGACTGAGACACCATTTAGTGCCTCAGGAAATCCTTGCTAATGTATTGAGTTGATTAGCTAATTAGGGTGTGACACCATCAATTTCCAACATTGAATTTTTTATTTCCTGAGACATATATTTTGAGATTTTCATTATCCGTAAGCCATAATAATCAAAGTAACAATGAATAAAGGCTTGAAATCATTCACTCTATGCGTAATGAATCTATATAATTTATGAGTTGCATTTCTGAAATGAGTGACAAAAATATTGAACTTTTTCACGATGTATTAATTTTTTGTGCTTTCCTTTCATATGCCTGAAACAGTTTGGGTCAGATAGTTGAAATTTAGACACAAATAGGAGTTCCAACAAAAATAAATATCCCAAAGACACATCATAGCTATTTTTGGAATAGATAAGGCATCTTAACATTAGGCATCTAGACCGCTGTCCTTCAAGCTATGTTCCTAGTCCTGTTCAAAATTTGTGAACTATGCTTAATGCAGAGTCTGTAACAGAATATGAGGATATTTACATGAATTCTGCCAAAAGGATGTCAAATATCAAGCTAATATTCTCCTCAAATCTCCTTATAGTGTGGAAATAGCAACTCTGTCTATCACAAATTTCTATTTGATGTTCTTTATCGTTGATCGTTCTAATCTTTTTGTCCTCCATCCCTCTGCTGCTCTCCCCTGCCTTTCATACTTTCTCGTTGTGTCTCTTCTTCCCGATGCTGCTCCATATTTAAAAGGGCCGGTTCAGCCCAAGTTATTCTTGCAGCTGCTGAAGAAGGGGAGCAATAAAACTTTAATGGTAGAAAAAAAATGGTCTGCAGTACACTGAGTACACAGCAGCAATACTGGCTGACATGCAGGGGGTAGGAATGAGGGAGGAGATGGGTGACTTTAGACAGGGAGACTACAATACAGAGTTTAAAACATGTATTAGGAGCAGAGATCCAGGGTAGAAGGAGTAAAAAGAGTAATTTATGCTAAGGCTAATCAGTGATAGTGGGTAGATGGGTAAAGATAAAGAGACGGACGTGTACATTACACAAAATTAACAATCCCCTAAATTACAACTCCTGGGAAGGATAGGGTTCTAAAAGATGATGGACACAAGGAACAAATGCCCTAAAGAAAAAAAGTAAAGCAGTGCCTTGAACAGGAAAATTTCAAAGTCAAAGAGGGAACGAGAAAAGCATTTCTTATATATTATTTACTATGACAGTGCAGCTAAATAGAGTGGCAGAGATGTATTTACTTATTAAGAAGACTTCAAGCACATTCATGTCATAACTGTTTTGCTTGTGTTTCTGACTTCTACAGTATATAGAGCATGAAAATTGGAAGTCTACTCTTAACATGTATTGATTGTGAGCAATTTATAACATAAAAAAGTTTAAATATGTAATACATAAATATTGCATTTCATTAAAAAAAATATCCTTGAATTAACTTTTTTTGCCAATGCCACTTTCACGCTAAATTAGGATTCCAGTAAAGACATCAACAGTGCTAATTCCCAAGGTTGCTGTCTTTGTTCACCTATATCTGCTTCTCTGCTTTACCACCTAAACCCTACTCTAAAATATTTCATATTTGTCTTATTTCTTTAATTATCTAACTGTGTGATTATTCTGGTAATCAGCAGTACAAGTGATATCTCTGTTGGCATAAATCAATAGAAAGGGCACAGAGCAAAACACTGACTATTCTGCATATTGTCTGGGTGTGTGTTCCCAGAGCAACGACGCCTCAGGGAGCGCATGGAACTGGATGTACTTCATCCCGCTTATCATTATCGGTTCCTTCTTCATGCTCAACCTGGTGCTTGGTGTGTTGTCAGGGTAAGCAAGCAAGTTTATGTCATGTATGTGTGTTGTTTGGTATACTATTATATCATAGCAAATGTAAATTGTAATTGATTCATTTGGAAAATTCAATTAATGTAGACCACAATAAAGTTGTAATTTTATTTATTTATTTATTTATTATTGTGTGTTTCTCTCTTTAGGGAGTTTGCCAAAGAAAGAGAACGTGTGGAGAACAGGAGAGAGTTCCTGAAGCTCAGAAGACAGCAGCAGATTGAAAGGGAACTCAATGGATACCTGGAGTGGATCTGCAAGGCTGGTATGGAAAATTTACTCCACGTGTTCTTAAATGTTTTGAAGATAAATGATGCCATCATAAAAATAAAAAATAAAAATCTTTACCTTGCTTTTAATTAGTTCCATCAACGAACGTTTTGCTTAAGCTTTTGTTTTTTTCATCAAATTGGAGACTAGTTTTGAATGATATCAATAATTTATCACTGAACAATATTCAAAGATAATTTTATGTAGAAGCTATAAATTATCACTATTTTCCTAAAATTAAGCCCTTTTAATAGTTTTTTATCTTTGTTTCTTAATCTAAATATTGACACAATATTCTTTATTTATATTTCATCACAGATAAAAGCAATTTATCAATTAATACTAGGGCTCTCAAATTTAGCGTGTTAACGGAGGTTGATTAATTTGTAGAATTAACTCAATCTTTTTAACGCATTGATGCATGCACCGTATAACCCAGCCTATATATCCCACAATTCAACCCGTGCTGCATTCAGTTCATGTCACATAAACAACATGGCAGACCGAACTGCATCCACGGTTCCATGGGAACATCTCTTCTCAGTCACAGTCATAGACTGTATATATAAGATGGATGGAGCCTCCATGACGTCACCCATAGGTTTCTGAAGAGCTGAATTGAAGCACAGTGGGTGGTTCCCACCATCCACATCTTGGCTGTGTCACACATCTCGTCACTCCTAGAAAATACAAAATGTGGGCAAAGAGGTTGAGCTGAGAGTGGGGCTGTGAGGGTGATGGCGAATGATTGACACCCATTAAACTCTGATGTAGCTACAAGCTAACTGAGGTAACCCGGAGCTACCCAAAGATAACGGAGCTTAGTGGGTGCTTTTATCCAGAAAACTGCAGTTGAGCGACTCTGCTACACCTCTGCCTTCTAGGCAGATTCAATAATTTCGCCAAATAAAATCATGAAGCCTTGTTGGTCCATAATTTTCACTAAAACTATGTGAATTTTAATTAAGACCAGTTTTAATAAAGTGTATAGTATAAGCTGTAGTCGAGTTGTAAAAAATATTCACGGGGATGGTCACTTTTTCTCGCCTATTAAAAAAAATCTGGATTTTAATTTTTAAAAAGGTGGTATTTATAGAGTATTTTGTATCGCCGAATTGGCCGGAATGTTAGGGGACTACAACTGAATAGCCTGCATTAGAATTAAACAAGATCGGGTGAAATGGAGGCTCTATATATCTGTGAAGCAAAGCCGATACCAGCACCTTGCAAAGAAGCCTTAGCAAATAATTGCAGTGCAGAAGAAGTTTTTTCGTGCAAACTAGGCCTATACAAAACAAAGTATTGGATTAATTTAACATGAAAGACCAAACAAAATGAGTAATTTCTATTTTATTCATTACAGCCCTCACTTAATCCACATGCTCATAGCAGTTTCCAAACACTTTCGTAATCATGTTTTTTTTTTCTTGCTCTTGTTCACATTCGTCCTGATTATGGCTAAATGTCGGCACTGTCAGATGAGCTCTGACAAGGTCATTTGGACAAGGACATGATCATTTTTCCTAGCCCGATTATGGCTGGATGTGTAAAAAGAGTTGACATCTAGTGCAGATTCAGCAAGCCGCATGCATGTCTTGACTGAATGATTTTAGCAAGCTAATTAACAAGAGAGATGTGGGGGGTCGCCCGTTCATCTTAGCTAGTTTGGAGGGTAGCATCCTGGGATCTGTGTGTACACCTGTGGCGAGTCAGGTGGTCTTTAGATAACAAAAAGCAGGATAGGTTAATTATTGAGATTAATAGCTCACCTGTAATTTTTTTCTTTTAAAAAAAATCCCGGACATACCGCTGACCAGCCGCTTGTTTGGGCATGTTTGCACTTCTGTAATGCAGCTTTTGCCGCTCTCTGGGCCATAAGGTGAACCCCGAAGATGTCTTTAGAAATGAATCTCATTCGGACCTCTGGCAAACTCTACAAACTGTTTACTTCATAAAATAAATACGTTCGCACTTAGTTAAAAGGTAAAAGTTCTCCTTCTTTAATGCGACAGTTTTTTTATGATCGATGTTTTAATTCGGGACTAGTTTGTTTTCGCCGTAGTGAGAAAGGACTAATACGGCCGCTACGTACCCGTTTTAGACCAATGCGGTGCACTTAAAAAAGTGTAGCAGCATTTGGTTTGTCCTTAATTTACACTGAAAACTGTAAGTTTTCAGTCATTTTTAGGAATTATGATTAATCGTGATTAATTCTGATTAATTCACAGCTACCCCTTGATTAGATTACAATTTTTAATCATTTGACAGCCCTAATAAATACATAATATTTTAAATAAAGTGTGTAGTCAACTGACTAAATTATTGTTATTATTTGTATTGCATTTTTATATTGTATTGTACATTTTGTTAGAAATTGCCCTGCCAAGATTTTGCACTTTTCAGGTCTGAGCTAGAACACTGCAGTCTTGCAAACCTTTTCACTGTGCTAAACATATAATTCCAATTCCTGTTTTGAATCCCACACACAGGAAAATTGTGTGTTCGATTACAACATCAGGAGGAAATCACTTAAATCATAAATTATAAGCACCCTTAAGCCTGCCGCATAAGAGAGCAATCTGCTGAGCAAAAAGACATTTGAGGCCGTTTGCTCAGCAGATAGCTCGCTGTGTGCGGCTAATTTTTGGAGAGTTTTCTGCTTCACGAGGCATTGAGGTGAAAATCAAAGGGGTTTTATATTTTTCGCCTTGCGAGGCAAAAAACTATACAAATAGAGCGCTAACTGTGTGCGCTCTATGTGAGCTGTGTGCTGACTGAGAGGAAATATTCAAGTGACCAATCAAAACGCGCTCTCCCCTCACATGATTCCAAGATGGTAGCCCCTTGTTTTCACAGTATCTGTCTGATCCAATTTTGTGGCCGACTTGGTGTATGCCTGCTCGCGCTTGTCCCTGTTCTTGAAATCTGATGAGCTGATGTCGTATTAACAGGTGTAGTCTGGCCAAATTTCCACAAGTTTATCTTCTAAATTGTAATCTACTCCATGGGCTGCCATCTTGGAATGATGTGAGCGGAGAGCTCGTTTGGATTGATCACTTGAATATTTCCCCTCAGTCAGCACACAGTTCACATAGAGCGCACACAGAGAGTTTTTTGCCTCGAGGCGAAAAATATTAAACCCCGTTTGATTTTCACCTCAACTCCTCGTGAGGCAGAGCTATCTGTTGAGCAAATGGCCTGGAATTACTTTTTGCTCAGCAGATTGCTCTTGTGTGCAGCAGGCTTTAACAGACAGTCAGCTCTGCTTTTGCTCCTTCTTCCATGGAGTGTCTTACCCCTTCCACTTCATTTTTGTATGCCATTTTCTAACATTGTTTTTTCTTTAGTTTTAACATGAATAGCTTTCACCTCCTTTTTAGTTGCTGCACTATCATGATCAGCTAGAATAGCAATAATTTATATCAACATGTTCTTGCATGGGAAGATTTAGCTTACATTACTCAAAGTAGGGGTGTGTTTAAATTATTTTATTTGTACATAAAAAAAAGATGCATTAATACCAGAACATGCACTGTTAAAAAAAATTAATAAGGGGAAGACTTAAACAACACAATGTAACTCCAAGTCAGTCACACTTGTGGAAATTACAGGCAATTAGCAAGACACCCCCAACAAAGGAGTGGTTCTGCAGGTGGTGACCACAGACCACTTCTCAGTCCCTATGCCTTCTGGCTGATGTTTTGGTCACTTTTGAATCCTGGCGGTGCTTTCACTCTAGTGGCAGCATGAGACGGAGTCTACAACCCACACAAGTGGCTCAGGTAGTGCAGCTCATCCAGGATGGCACATCAATGCGAGCTGTGGCGAGAAGGTTTGCTGTGTCTGTCAGCGTAGTGTCCAGAGCATGGAGGCGCTACCAGGAGACAAGCCAGTACATCAGGAGAAGTGGAGGAGGCCATAGGAGGGCATCAACCCAGCAGCAGGATTGCTACCTCTGCCTTTGTGCAAGGAGGAACAGGAGGAGCACTGCCAGAGCCCTGCATAATGACCTCCAACTGGTCACAAATGTTCATGTCTCTGCTCAAACAGTCAAAAATAGACTCCATGAGGGTGGTATGAGAGCCCGACGTCCACAGGTGGGGGTTGTGCTTACAGCCCAACACCGTGCAGGACGTTTGGCATTTGCCAGAGAACACCAAGATGGGCAAATATGCCACTGGTACCCTGTGCTCTTCACAGAGGAAAGCAGGTTCTCCCTGAGTACATGTGACAGACGTTACAGTCTGGAGACAGGGTGGAGAACATTCTGCTGCCTGCAATATCCTCCAGCATGACCAGTTTGGCAGTGGGTCAGTAATGGTGTAGGGTAGCATTTCTTTGGGGGGGTAACAGCCCTCCAGGTGCTCACCAGAGGTAGCCTGGCTGCCATTAGGTACCGAGATGAGATCCTCAGACTCCTTGTGAGACCATATGCTGGTGCGGTTGGCCCTGGGTTCCTCCTAATGCAAGACAATGCTAGACCACATGTGACTGGAGTTTGTCAACAGTTCCTACAAGAGGAAGGCATTGATGCTATGGACTGGCCCACCCGTTTCCCAGACCTGAATCCATTTGAGCACATGATCTGGGACATCATGTCTCGCTCCATCCACCAACGCCACATTTCACCACAGACTGTCCAGGAGTTGGCGGATGCTTTAGTCCAGGTCTGGGAGGATATCCCTCAGGAGATCATCCGCCACCTCATCAGGAGCATGCCCAGGTGTTGTAGGGAGGTCATACAGGCACATGGAGGCCAAACACACTACTGAGCCTCATTTTGACTTGTTTTAAGGACGTTACATCAAAGTTGGATCAGCCTGTAGTGTGTATTTCCAGTTTGATTTTGAGTGTGACTCCAAATCCAGACCTCCATGGGTTGATAAATCTTCCATTGATAATTGTGGTGTGATTTTATTGTCAGCACATTCAACTTTGTAAAGAACAAAGAATTTAATAAGAATATTTCATTCATTCAGATCTAAGATGTGGTATTTCAGTGTTCCCTTTATTTTTTTGAGCAGTGTATTTGTACCTAAAAAATGGGATTATTATATTACGATCAACTCTTGGGCAAGTCCAAAATGGATGTTTTATTTTATGTCCAATAAAAAAAGTTTCAGAAATTCTCTTATATATTGAACCAAACATTGCTAGTAATCAAAAACTTAGGGCAGGGACACAGTAGAATTCAGCATATTAATCAAAAATGTCAAATGGTTATACTGTTTCGATCTTCCGTCCAACTTTCTTCTCCATTAAATTTCTAGCAGTTTGACATTCCCTTACCAGTAAGTGAAGATCTTTGTGTGCTGCCTACACCTGATGAAGCAGTCAGCTGTCATTCAGAAAATCTGTTATTTTTTCCTGTCCTTTAACCCAGCTGATGAAGGCGTGAAAACATGTAGTAGACAATGAGGTGGGATGCTAGATCTCAGGAGCAAACAAATAGAAATCAGAATCAGACCTTTGAGTTTCTAAAAAAGACCACTTGCATGAAAACTAAAAGGTGAAGTGAAATAACCCAACTTACACAGTTGTTGTCATTCTTTGTTGTTGAATTAAAATCACTCAAATCTATCATTATTGAACCTTTGCCAGTTAGTAAATACGTGTCTTTTGAATGAAATCAGAGCAGTATTGGCAGAAATACATATGCCCTCAGACATGTAAATTTGCTCTCATATTCGAGACAAGAGATTCAAGTGTTTGTTATGACATGTACAATAGGAACAAGTTTCTGTCTTATTCTTTTATTGATCTTTAGTCTTTTGTTTCTTTTAGTGTTAAAATATGATGTCCATCTTGTCATTACTGGTTATGAATGTTTCAAAGCTACATAACATTTTCTCTCCTTGTTTTGTAGAAGAGGTCATCTTGGCAGATGATGAAAATGAAAATGATTATGATGGTATGAAATAATGCTGTTCACACATTGAGCTTTTCCAATTATCTGCAACAACTCAAAACCACACATTTCAACATGAATTGTATTGGCTTAAAGAAAAGTATTTTCATGCAACAGGTTCTCGTAGAAGAGCTACAAAAAACCATAAGAGCAAAGCAGAACTTCTCAATCCAGAGGAAGGAGAAGGAGATCTGGCATTGGGTAAGATATGTCCTGCTTCTCTTAGTCTTTCTCAAGCACAAACAAACCTCAGTTACAGAGAGATGGTTTCTTATCTTGCATTTCAGCTTTATCTGACCACCACCTCTTACTTCTTCTGCCCTTTGCTTTTCTGTCTTCTTCTATACTGCTGTGTTTTTCAAAAATTACATGTCCCCTTTCCTGATGTCCCTTTTCTTTTTCCCTCTCTTTATCCAGCCCTTGCTATCTGTGTCCTACTTTACCCCTCCCGACCTTCTTTCACCATTTCTTTAATAGTAGACAGACTCACCTGAAGTTTCTGTTTTATTTTACATGAGTTGGTTGCAATTTTGCATTTCTCAGAAAGTCACAAGCTGAGTACAATGATGCAATATAAGTGACTTTAGGATATAATTTTTAGTGACCTGCAAAAGTTTTCATACCCCTTTTAACTTTTTCACATGTTGCCAACAACCAGAAACAATTTATTTTGTTGTGATTTTATCACACATGTAAAGTACATAATATGTGTGAATTGGAAAGAAAAGGGAAGTGTTTTTTTTTTTTTTATGTTGCCTTTACTGTAAGATTATCAAAAAAACCCTTATTGTATAGCCAGATGTTAAAACATTCTCTCCATCCAGTCTGATTGAGCTTGACAAAAAAAATCAGGCTCTTTATGTGCAATGCTGATACAGATGTTCTCCAAAAGACTTGCAATTGTAAATACCAAATTTGCAAAGAAAATTGCAAAAGGGTAGTTCTACAAAGTGTTGACTTACAAAGGTTGACTACAAACACATGCCTCACTTTTCAGATTTCACTGTAAACTTCCAGGAAAATATATATTTGATGTTGTAACCTGAAAAAATGTTGAAAGGGTCAAGGGTTATGAGGAGCTTTGCAAAACATTGTAATCAACGGAAAGTAAAATGTGATATATATATATATATATATATATATATATATATATATATATATATATATATATGTATATATGTGCGTGTGCGTGTGCGAGCGCGTGCGTGTGTGTGTTTTTGATAACATTTCCAACAAACAACCGTAATGTTTGTTACACTCTGTTTTTATCAATGTGCGCGTGCGTGTGTGTGTTTTTGATAACATTTCCAACAAACAACCGTAATGTTTGTTACACTCTGTTTTTATCAATGTGCGCGTGCGTGTGTGTGTTTTTGATAACATTTCCAACAAACAACCGTAATGTTTGTTACACTCTGTTTTTATCAATGTGCGCGTGCGTGTGTGTGTTTTTGATAACATTTCCAACAAACAACCATAATGTTTGTTACACTCTGTTTTTATCAAAATATCAAAGAAGCAGTAGGTTCATGTTTGGTACTGTGATCATAAATTATTTTATTTTGCTTTAATGGCTACCTTAGAGGTTATGTATTTATTTTTTTATGTACTCAGAAATGAATACAATGTATGAACTATTTTATTTCCAGTCAGATATCTTTAAGATCAAATTTCAGTGTTGCACTCTCTATATTTTCCAGGTTCACCATTTGCTCGTGCCAGCCTGAAGAGCTCAAAACTCGAAGGTTCAACTTTCAAGAGGCGGGAGCGGCGATTTAGGTTCTTTGTCAGGCGCGTTGTCAAGTCCCAGGCATTTTACTGGACCGTGTTGTGTTTGGTGGGCCTCAACACACTGTGTGTGGCTGTAGTCCACTACGACCAGCCTGAACCACTTTCAGATTTTCTATGTGAGTAGGAGGAGAACACAAGCTCATTTTATGTACAGATTATCCTTGCAAACACACAAATGCTGTCATCACAGTTTACAGAAAGGAAGTGGTTTAGCATATTCTTGAGTAATGTGGCTAAATCCATGAAAAGGCTGACATGAATATCAACAAACAAGTACATCCAAAAGCAATCAGGAGCTGCATATTTGAATGTTTGAAATAAAATAAGTAGCATATCATATTATATGCAGATATAATCTGCTGACCATCTTTGTAACAAGACTATTTTTAAGTTTCCTTCCCACTTCATGCATCTGAGATAAAACCACTATGCTCACAAATTTGTTTTATATATTTTTTTACCAAAGCTTGAAAAAGATGCATTCAGAGGCTGAGCCTGTATGAAACTGAGATCAAAACTTTGTCATTTTAAAATGTAAAAAAAATATTTTTTTCTTTAAATGTTGTCTCTTCTTTTTGACTGTTTTCTTCCTTCTGTAGTTTATGCTGAGTTCCTCTTCCTGGGGATTTTCCTGACTGAGATGTGTGTTAAATTGTATGGCCTCGGGAGACAGGCCTACCTCAACTCGTCCTTCAACTGTTTCGACTGCATTGTAAGATCCTGCACTTCACTAACGGTGCTGTGAAAAAGTGTGTGCTCAATGAAGAGTTTGTGAAAAATGGATTTCAAACCAATTGGCCTCTATGTAAAAAATGTGGCTCACCCTTGTGTTAAGATCATACTTAGATTCAGATAAACATCATTTGGACACATGACTTCCGTTTTACTTGTTAATTAGATATAACCTGACAACATGAAGTATCTCAGAATCTAAAGTATCTCAAAATGCAACACACCATGCCTCAATCTAAAGAAGTTCCTGACCAGAGGAGAAGCAAAGTATTTTTCATCTATCAGTCAGGAAAGACTTACAAGGCCATCTCTAAGGTTATGTGACTCCAGTGAAAAAACACAGGAGTTGTCATCCTGCTAAAATAACTCTAAATGCACACTCATAACTCAACCAGGAGGTCACAAAACCTAAACAACTTACAAAAAACCTAAACAACCTATAAAAAAAAACTAAAATAACATTTGAAGCACTCCAGGTCTGGCTTGTCCCATTTAAGATAACTGTCCATGATTAAAAAATAAAAATGATACCTGAATAACGTCAAATAATTGAAGCTCAAAAATGCTTCTATTTGGCTAAATGAAAACCGAGAAGAATGGGCCACAATTCTATCACGACCATTTTAATGACTCATTTTCCAGTTAACACGCTTAATTGCAGTTCCTGCCGCCAACAATGCAAGTTGTTATGTTCAGCGGGGGCACTTACTTTTTCAGATTGGACCAGGTTGGTTTAAATAGTTTTTAAATGATAAAAAATAGAATTATAATTTGATACCTCCTTTCAGTAGTTACTCTCACCTTTGTCGCAGCAAAAGATACCTAAAAGCATAAATGTACTTATACAAACTGCTGCAAGAGCTACAAACAGCACTTTTCCCTCTCCATTTTACAGTAAGCAACCCATTTCGCATACACATGCTAATGTGTGTAGGATTTTACTCTGCACAAAAACATGCTCAGATGTTGTTTTTTTTATATATATATATATGTATGTGTATATATATATTTGCATTAGGTTATATGTGGCAGCATATTTGAAGTTTTGTGGTCAATCATCCAACCGGGCACATCATTTGGCATCAGCGTGCTACGGGCTCTCAGGTTATTAAGGATCTTCAAAGTCACCAAGTGAGTTTCAGAAACATTATTACTTTCCACTTAAAATGAACAACATGCTGTTGCCATCATCATTAAACACAACTTAATACACATTTCATCTTTCTTCTTTTCAGGTACTGGGCATCGTTGCGTAACCTTGTCGTCTCTTTGCTCAATTCCATGAAGTCCATCATCAGCTTGCTCTTCCTGCTCTTCCTCTTCATAGTTGTCTTTGCCCTTCTGGGGATGCAGCTCTTCGGTGGACAGTCAGTGCTGTTTTCTTCGCTCTTTTTGTCTCTCTCTCATAATTGACCTCATTTGCAGCATTTCCACCAGGAGAAAGCTTTCTGTTAACTGCCTGTTTGTGAATTTTATTTTTTCTTGAAACATAATGAGCTGTACTTGAGAGACAAATCTGTTTTTACTGCTATTTCTTTGTGTTTTTCATATTTCAACTCTTATTTTCACCTCCTACTAGGTTTAATTTTGAAAATGGCACCCCTCCAACCAATTTCGATACCTTCCCTGCAGCAATAATGACGGTGTTTCAGGTGAGCAGAGGCAATATTCTGAAAGAGACAAGATGAGAGGGAGGGAAAATTACTGTAAAAACTAGTTTTTATTAGAATTAACCATTGCACATAAGCATACAGTATAAAAATAAATAATTATCCTTATGAGTTCTTAATATTTGTATAAGCATGATTGAGGAAAATATGATAAAAGGACACAACCATGCTGGTTTCATGCATTCTCTATGTACAGCAGAGGCCATATTATTTATCAGCACCTTAGGTAAATATCCATAAAAAGCCTTACAGTAATTTGCTCTTTGATATTAAAAGGATAATTTTATACTGAAAAAAAAAAATCCAAGCTCTAATTGAACAGATTTTTTCAATGGGACAAAATCCCATAAAAAGATATACAGTGGAGCGCCTGGGGTTAGGGACCATAATCCCCCACAAATAGCTAAAATCCACAAATACTTGAGACCCCTTGTAAGCACCCCTTTTACTGGATATTTGCAAATGTACATTTATATACATTAATACGTACAGTGGAAACTGTCTTAGCAATGAATAGCTGAATCCAGGAAAAGCTAGGTTTTTGAACAATTTCCAAACACATACTTCTAGAAATAAAAGTTGAATTTACTTCTTGGCCTTTTTACACCTCTTTACAAGGGTTGCCAATAAATGTGACTGGGCACTGTATGTCATATACCTTAATCTTGTTGTAATCTTGTTGGATTTTGTGTGTGTTACAGATCCTCACTGGTGAGGACTGGAACATGGTGATGTATGATGGCATTCAGTCTCAGGGTGGAGTTAACAAAGGGATGGCCTTCTCTGTCTTCTTCATTGTGCTCACTCTTTTTGGCAACTGTATCTTTTGGAAATAATGGAGGTCAAGAAACACATAAGCACATAAATCACTGAGATATATACTCACAGTTATACTTATTAATTGATGTTTATTTTAGCACAGTTCAAAAACAATGTTGATAACCTCATTTCTTTTATTTGGAGCCAATATATATGATCTGGTGAATGCTTATTAAATATATGTGTTTCAGTATTTTTTTGGGTGTTCTGTACATTAATATTCTACAATGGAACTGTATTGTTTTAACTCTATGCTTAGACACATTGCTAAATGTGTTCTTGGCCATCGCTGTGGACAACTTAGCCAATGCACAAGAATTGACCAAGGTAAAGTGCTTCACAGTTTTGCTTGACACTTTATTGTAGCTTTTTACTTTTAAAAGCAATGACAGATTATTTTTATGTATGAGAAGAGTTGTTCTGTTTCACTTACATTGTGCTTGATTTTCTTCTATAATCCTTTTTCTGCAGGATGAGCAGGAAGAGGAGGAAGCTGCCAGTCAGAAGATTGCGCTGCAGAAAGCCAAGGAGGTGGCCGAAGTCAGCCCATTGTCAGCCGCCAACCTCTCCATTGCAGCGTGAGTTTTTGTTATTCCAACGATTCTGTATTTTTTTCAGCTCCTGCATCTCTATGTCAAAAGTTTACACATATCAGCTCTAAAAATAACCAAGTGTGGTGCACTGCAAAGCTTGGATTTAGTTATTGTTTATACTTATACTGTTATCTCTTCGCTTTGCATTTCTCTGTTTAAGTTAGATGTTTGGATATCAACATCAATAGAGAATTCCTCCAATAGTATTTTCACATTTTTTCAATTTTAGTTGATTTGGATATACACTTTAAGAAATAAAATGTTGCACTAATTCATGCATATACACTGCTCAAAAAAATTTAAAGGGGACACTAAAATAACATATCATAGCTCTGAATGAATGAAATATTCTTATTAAATATTTTGTTCTTTACATAACTAAATGTACCGACAACAAAATCACACAAACATTATCAATGGAAGTCAGATTTATCAACCCATGGAGGTCTGGATTTTGAGTCACACTCAAAGTTATAGTGGAAAAACACACTACAGGCTGATCCAACTTTGATGTAATGTCCTTAAAGCAAGTCATAATGAGGCTCCGTTGTGTATGTGGCCTCCACACATACTCCTGATGAAGTGCAGGATGGTCTCCTGAGGGATATCTTTCCAGACCTGGACTAAAGCATCCGCCAACTCCTGGACAGTCTGTGGTGCAATGTGGCGTTGGTGGATGGAGCGAGACATGATGTCCCAGATGGGCTCAACTGGATTCAGGTCTGGGAAACCGGCAGGCCAGTCCATTGCATCAAAGCCTTCCTCTTGCAGGAACTGCTGACACACTCCAGCCACATGAGGTCTAGCATTCTCTTGCATTAGAAGGAACCCAGGGCCAACCGCACCAGCATATGGTCTTACAAGGAGTTTGAGGATCTCATCTCGGTAGGAGAGATGAGATCCTAGGATGTTGCAGGCAGCAGAACGTCTTCCTTGGCATCTCCAGACTCTGTCACGCCTTTCACATGGGCTCAGTGTGAACCTGCCTTCATCTGTGAAGAGCATAGGATGCCAGTGACTAATTTGTCAATCTTGGTGTTCTCTGGCAAATGCCAAACATCCAACACGGTGTTGGGCTGTAAGCACAACCCCCACCTGTTGATGTCGTGCCCTCGTACTACCCTCATGGAGTCTGTTTGAGCAGACACATGAACATTTGTGGCCTGCTGGAGGTCGTTTTGCAGGGCTCTGGCAGTGCTCCTCCTGTTCCTCCTTGCACAAAGGCAGAGGTATCAGTCCTGGTTCTGGTGCTGGGTTTTGCCCTCCTACAGCCTCCTCCACGTCTCCCGATGTATTGGCCTTTCTCCTGGCAGCGCCTCCATGTTCTGGACACTACGCTGATAGACACAGCAAACCTTCTCGCCACAGCTCGCATTGATGTGCCATCCTGGATGAGCTGGACTACTTGAGCCACTTGTGTGGGTTGTAGACTCCGTCTCATGCTACCACTAGAGTGAAAGCATTGCCAGCATTCAAAAGTGACCAAAACATCAGCCAGAAGGCATAGGGACTGAGAAGTGGTCTGTGGTCACCACCTGCAGAACCACTACTTTATTGGGGGTATCTTGCTAATTGCTTTTAGTTTCCACCTGTTGTCTATTCCATTTGCACAACAGCATGTGAAATTGATTGTCAATCATTGTTGCTTCTAAGTGGACAGTTTGATTTTACAGAAGTGTGATTGACTTGGAGTTACACTGTGTTGTTTAAGTGTTTCCTTTATTTTTTTGAGCAGTGTATTTACTTCCTTGTCTTCTTTATGTCATTTCATTTGTCTGTTTTGGTTGTGTCATTTAACCTCTGTTTCAGCTACTCTTAGTGCTTTGTATCATCTAAAATTATCCCCTGGAACTAAGTACTTGACTTGAGATCTGTCTGTATGATTCAACTGAATTGCCTTTTTGTCTTTTTTTCATACAGTGACTTTAGACAACATGTGTTTTGGATTGGCATTATATAAGTACACGGAATTGAATTGAACATATATATTTAAGTCTGCCAAATATACAGAATTCAATAGGGGTGCGTGATTTGGCAAACTAATCATGTCATTATCTGTTTTTCTTTGTTCAGTTTCCAATTTTACTTTATAAAAACATAGCCCTAAAAAAAACACATAGCGGAATACTTATACCATAGAAAATTTCTTAACAGATTTTACCCTTTGTTAAGTTCCATTGACAGTTAGTACTTATGACATGAAATGCACTCAGTTTCAGACTATTTAGAGAAAATAATAAGTGTATTTTCATTTAAAAGGTAATCAAAACCAACTCTCAGGTAAGGTGCTTTCTTTTTAAATGTGCTACTTTTTGAAGCTAAAGCAAAAGAAAGAAGAACAAACTGAATTGTCTGTCCAAAAGCAGTCAACAGTTTTGGATAAGATGTGTTGCATCGAAGACTCACAATTTGCCTTTTTTGCAGATGGCCATCCCATTCTAATCATTCGTTATATAAGACGATAATACCACTCAATTCCGGTACATTTTCACAGAAACCTAATTTGTGCACACAAGCCACACTTTTCATGGCTAATGAATACTTGATTGTGTTTATTGACTGGTCATTATGATCATTGCCACATGATTCGAATTCATCAAATCACCATGTAGTTAATTTGTTCAGTTTTTGCTCTTTTTTGTCTAAACTAGTTGATTGAGATTTAAACCATTCTTGATATCTGACCAAGACAACCAGACTAAATGTAAAATTCAGTTTTCCAATTATAACTTTATGGTTTATACTTCCATCAGACCTTTGTGATAACTGACAATCAATCATGGATGGGTTGAAATTTTGTCCTCATTTTTGCAGATGTTTGATTTAGCCACATTGAAGAGTTTTTGAGAATGAATGGCCTGTTTAAGGTCGTACCACATAATCTCAATCAGTATGCCCCCCCCCCCCCCCCCCCCCCAAAAAAAAATAATTAACATGTTTTGAGCCATTCAAAGGTGGATTTATATCTCTTTTCTTGTCCTGCTTCATAACCTAAGTGCACTTGGGCTCACGGTAAAAGACTGATGGCGTGAAATTATCCTTTGGGATTTTCTACTAGGGAGCAGATTAAATCAAGGTGTTAAAGACCTATCATATCAACCCCTTTCATGTTTATCTTTCGGTACAATGTCTTCCTTCTGAAAGCCTGTTTGTTTTACCCTTCCTAAAGGATACACATTTGTCTAACCAGTCCATCTAATATTTTTCCAGCTTTTTGGGGAATCATCAATATTTCGGGGGGGGTTATCTTTTTGTAAATGTGAGACAGGCCTTTGTGTTCTTTTCGGATAGCACTAGTTTTTGCTCACTCTATTTGATCACTGGTCTTAACCAAGACAAGTGTGGTCTGCAGTGCTTTAGATGTTGCTGTTCATTGTGATCTCTTGGATAAGTCATATATGGGTTCTAAGTAATTTTGGTATATCAGAGACTCTTGATGAGGTTTAACATATTTCCCTGTCTTCTCCATTTGTGGATAAATAATCTTACTTTCTGTCACTGGAATCCCAAAGGTTTAGAAATAGCTTTGTAGCCATTTCTATATTGACAGATGCCAGTGACTTTGTAATTTATCTGTTCTTGAATTATTTTTGACCAGGGAACAGTGTATGCCTTTTTGTGATCTTTTAGGCTACATCATCTTGTCAGAACCAATTTTATTTTTATTATTTAGGTGATTTCTTGATTCTGTGGGCTAGAGGTAATCAGGTGTTATGGCTAGTAAAATTGAACCCAGCTTTACAAAAATGTGGTTAACAGCAGTTAATTTGGGCCATATTAGTTTGGACAGTTTTTTACCTTAGTAAATGAAATCATTGATGACTGATTATTAATGATCTGAACCATTTCAGTATGAAAGAAAAAAAACCCAGAAGAAATCTGTGAAAGATTAAATATTTTTTCATAGCACTGTGTGTTCCAAATACTTACATTGTTATTTTAGAGTTCTTTCAGTCCATCTTTTGGCATGACTATTGATTTTGACCCAAAATAAAGAAGGACATTTTACTTTCTTGATTAATGTCTTGTGCAATATAATTTATCTCATCCAGTTGATGTAAAAAATTAGCCAATGCATGATAGACCAATGTTCTTCACCAAAGTAGAGATAAAGTAAAAGAGAATGTATTGGTCTCAATGTAAATTAGCTCACCAGAAACATACCCAGTTAGCCAGATTACCTGATTACCAAATAAAACACAAATTCAAACACATATGCTGCTCTGTGCAAGCTGTCCTCCAGTCAGAGGAGTCTTTGATCTCTTCTCTCTGGACACACAAGGGTCTTTCCTTTTGTTACTGGTAAAGTTCACAGGCTCCCACTCACACACTCTAGGACACACACATAAACTCACACCACAATATGGTCTGCACAACAGCGAGACAACACACATGACAGGTAGACACTGACCTTACTACTGTGATACCTTAACCTCTGTACACAGTGGCTGACACAAAATATGGGGGGATCACGTGTTGATTAGTCTATCATTCATGAATTATACATGCTTCTTTAGTTTCCCTTGTTCTGTAATTTCTCTGTAAGGGTATGTGTGTATGTCTAAGTCAATTTATTTTACCTGGGATTAAGTATTTTGCGTTTGTTTCAATTGTTTGCAGGACCTGTGTGCTGTCATTCACTTTCTATGATTGTTTTCCAACATACAGTAAGAACGATAAAACCCACCTTCTCTTTGAAAGGACTATGGAATTTATAACTGAGAAAAATGTTTAAATCTTATTTAAAATTTTAGAGTTTTCAATTCGGCTTGAAATCCCAACCTTGTGTAAGGATTTATGAAATTTATTGAAATTCCTTCAAGAAAAAGTAATTCCTTTTCCAAGCAGGGATTTTTAACATGGGGTCACCACTGGTGCATAAAGAATCTTTTAAGAAGATATTCTATGTTAGTGCCAGAAAGAAGGCTGCTGTGAAATCTACATAAAAGCCTGTAAAACAACAGCATGACTATAGAGTCAGTTTATATATTCAAAATTAAACCTTATTACAAGTATAATGTTCAATAGTGGGCAAGCTCCATAATCTTCCCAACCATGTGAGTTGTCCTTATGCATTACAACTTACCGTAATCTTTACAGAAATGCAATCAATTCTCAAAACAACTTGTTTGTAAAGCAGTAAACATTACCTGGGAATATAATCTTATTGTAATTAACATTAAAGCATATAAAATGATACACAGTGCAACAAGTCCCAGTGACAAATTTATTTGGGTATGAATGACTTCACCACATTATTTGATTATTGCAGAAAATTGAAAATAATGACAAGCTTCAATAGACATTATGTGATTTCAAAAGATTTCTTGTGTCATATACATTAAATGACGGTGGTAAGCATGCAACATAGGGACATAGTGAATTTCACAAAAAGGCCAGCATTGCATAAATGGCACAGTTTTTGATTTAGGAGGAGCAGACTGCTGCGTCAGTGGTTTGGGTGACTGTTTAATGTGCATTTGGTATCGTGTCTCTATGTAAAGGATTGTATTCCAAAATGCAGAAGTTCTTGGCAAAAAACTAAAAGAAAAACAAGCAAATTAGCATTCAAGGAACACATTTTTTTTCTGAATTATTTTTACAGTACAATTAATTTAGTTGGCTCACTCGGATTGCCCATTTTGGAATGAAATCCTTCTGTTATTTTGTGCCATTTCACTCACCAGCTGTTTCCCTCCTCAGCAACAAAGTACACAGTGAGTGTCACAACGCATCCGACCCCTTTCTGGACTGGTATTTATTTATTTGTTAATTCATTTCTGAATTCCTTCTGTTTGACTTTACAACCATTCCTTGCTTTCTTTTATGTTTGAGAAAAGTTTCCTTTCCTTTATTACCTTTGTTATTTAACTTTCCTTTAAAACTGACATTCCAGGCTTTTTTTTTTAGCTCTTTTTATGTTGGCTTATTTGTGTTACAGGTTCTTTTTTTTTTGTTGTTGCCTGCTCCACGCAACACTGCTATTGCTTTACTGTGGTTGACTGCTGGCCCTAAGAGACAATGGAGTAGACGGTTGTAGTTTTGGAGGGTAAGAAAGGAGGTGGTCACTAATAGCTCATTTGGTAAACTCAGTGGCGATTCTGGAGGCGTAGTTTTAATTATCTTGCTTTGGATAATCACTTTTTTATGCTCTGTTTATGTTCTGTGGAGTTGTTACCAGCAGTCAGTCTATTACCTGCAGCAGACAACAGTCAGAGTTGTCTCCTATTGGATAAACATATGGATGTATGGAACAGTAAGTTCAGGTAGAGCCTAATCAAATACAGCCAAGACCAAAGAGGATTTGTACTTTCTTAAATGACTCCAGGGTTGCAAAGGGATGGTACCTATCTCAAGTGGCCTTTAAGCAAAAAACAGCTTCATTCTAGACAAAAAACAATGATGCACACACGCATTCGGAGAATATGCAAACTCCTTGCAGAAAGGTCCCAGACCAGGATTTAAAATCAGAACTGTCTTAATGCCCCACCCAGCAGCAGCACTAAAAATATGTGGTATAAAAATAATGGCAATATTTATACTTAAAATGTAGCATTTTGAAGAAGTATTTCTTTCTCCAAAAAATTTTCCTGTGGAAGAACATGGCTGTCTGCGTAACTAAACAAATATTTCTTGATAAAGAACCACTTCATGGAGAATGAATAGATTATCAAGATTCATTAGGTAGCGTTCAGAGAAATGGCTATAAGATGGAGATGGTAACTACTTTGGTCTTGGGTCTGCTATGGCTCTGAGTTCCAAACTTCTTTTTCTCACTCCAAACTGTGCCTAGTCAGACAGTTATCTATAGCAAGGGGAATACTGACTACTGACAACTACACAAAAGTACACTTCCAAAAATATCTGAAATTTCTTTACAAATTACGTTAATGTAGGTTGTGTCCATTCTGGACAACGATTTCAGACCTTGCCTCAGGTTTATCCTCCACTTAAAGTCCACACATGGTTTAATAAGTAAGGCCAAACTGGCTGTCACTTTGGCAACCTGTGTAGACAACAGTTGCTGTGTCTTCTTGAGACCTGCCTAGTTTTATAGACCTAACCAAATGTCCCCTAAATGTATGTTGGCCCCACTGTGTCTTTATGCCCTTGCTACTTTATGTACTTACATTTTTGGTGTCAATTTTCATGTCTTCATCTTCACATCTTTGAGTGTATTTTTTTTTTACAAAATGCAGCCTGAAAACAGCTCTTAATGCTAGCAATATTCTTTTCTCCTCTTTTCCTTTACTCCAGTAAGGAACAGCAGAAGAACAACAATAAGGGTTTCAATAAATCAGTGTGGGAACAACGAACCAAAGAGCTGAGGAAGCAGAAGCTGGCTACCAGTCGTGAGGCCCTCCAGAATGAGCTGGACCCTGATGACCGCTGGAAGGCAAGGACAGGGAGGGAAGAACACAACAATGTAAAGGACCAGGCATAAATTAGCCTTTAGACTTGTGCTATCAGTGTACACAAGCTGGCTGGCATTATTTTACAGTTTGGACTTCAAATTTGGTTAGAAAATGAAATATGTAGTCGTTTAGCTCTTCTTTGCTCCTTGTGTTCATTCCTTTCCATTTTGTTCTTTTCTTTATCATCTTATCCTCTTGTAGGTCAACTTTTCACATCAAATTCGCCCTGACATGAAAACTCACTTGGATCGACCATTAGTCGTTGATCCCCGTGAGAACCGAAACAACAACACCAACAAGACCACTGCCAACAATTCAGACCTCTGTGTTACCCAGCACCACTCTTCTGATGAGCTCCACAAACAAACGCAGCTGCAAGACCAACATGGTCAAGTAGGAGTGGGAGGCGGAGGTGGTTCAGGCCAACCCAGGGCTTTCCTGGTTCGAGGGGAGTCTACTGAGAGTAGGCGGAGTCGCAAAGGTGAGCATCACCACAAGTCTCATGTCCGGTTGGATGCAACAGTCATTCCAGGTCCAGGATCAGAAGAGAGGCCACCCAGACGCCATCACCACAACCGAAGTGGCAGTCGAGGGGCAGGACAGTCAGAGCACAGAAGGACTAGGTCACATCGAAAAAATGCAGAAGATGGAGAGGATGGTGGAGGAGGAGCTGGAAAATCAGGGAGGCATAAGAATAAGGGGGTGAATGGAGGTGGGGATGGAGGAGACCACCAACGAGCCAGTGAAGGCGGTGAGAGGAGGCCAAAAAGGAGTCGACATGGCAATCAATCAGAGGGAGAAGGGAGGAGGATGTGCCAGCACAGAAGGAGGTAAGTACCTCTTTAGAGTTTCTACTGTGTTGTGATATCCTCAGACCCAAAAAAAGTGCCATCTTTATTTATTTACTTACGTAAATTACGTTTGGTAATATTCTCTGCAATTTACCCCCTCTTTAACTATTCAATGCCTTTTTCCTAGGGATGGCAGTGTCCCAAACCTCTCTACCACTCGTCCCATCCAAAAGTGCCTCTCCAGACAGAATAGCCAGTACAGTGAAGATATGGACAACCTAATGAATACCAAACTGGTTTCTGGCTCTTCTCCACCTGGCCAAGGTCACTCTAATCCAGTTGCCAATTACACAGTTGCCCCAGGCTTTGGATCTGCTTTCCATCTTGCTAACAGCGGCACTCATGGAAGTTTAGTCACATTGGATAGCTACGGGAACATCGGCCATCACCGGGCGCACAGTGTGATTAGGCTCCCTCACCCTGACTACACAGCAGTGGACATGCCAATTTTTCCATCTATTAATGCCATTCTGCAAGGTAGGCCAGAAGAAAAATAACTGTTTGTCTAAATATAAATAACAATATACAAACTCTCACCAAAACCTCAACTTTTTTTTCTTGGCTTATCCAGTCAATAAAAATGCAAACACTGAGCCTCTGCCAGCAAAGGAGGATAGGGACGATGATGATGATAAGGGAGGTGAAGGAGGACCCAGACCCATGCCTCCATACAGCTCCATGTTCATCTTGTCCACTACCAACCCGTAAGAAAAGCATTAAGCACATATTAAATTAAACTTTACATAGAAAGAATTATACAAATGAGGCATTTATTTAATCCATATACAGTGGCTTGCAAAAGTATTCGCCCCCCTTGAACTTTTCCACATTTTGTCACATAACAGCCACAAACATGAATCAATTTTATTGGAATTCCACGTGAAAGACCAAAACAAAGTGGTGTACACATGAGAAGTGGAACGAAAATCATACATGATTCCAAACATTTTTTACAAATAAATAACTGAAAAGTGGGGTGTGCGTAATTATTCAGCCCCCTAAATCAAAACTTTGTAGAACCACCTTTTTCTGCAATTCCAGCTGCCAGTCTTTTAGGGTATGTCTCTACCAGCTTTGCACATCTAGAGACTGAAATTCTTGCCCATTCTTCTTTGCAAAACAGCTCCAGCTCAGTCAGATTAGATGGACAGCATTTGTGAACAGCAGTTTTCAGATCTTGCCACATATTCTCGATTGGATTTAGATCTGGACTTTGACTGGGCCATTCTAACACACGGACATGTTTTGTTTTAAACCATTCCATTGTTGCCCTAGGTTTATGTTTAGGGTCGTTGTCCTGCTGGAAGGTGAACCTCCGCCCCAGTCTCAAGTCTTTTGCAGACTCCAAGAGGTTTTCTTCCCAGATTGCCCTGTATTTGGCTCCATCCATCTTCCCATCAACTCTGACCAGCTTCCCTGTCCCTGCAGAAGAGAAGCACCCCCAGAGCATGATGCTGCCACCACCATATTTGACAGTGGGGATGGTGTGTTCAGAGTGATGTGCAGTGTTAGTTTTCCGCTACACATAGCGTTTTGCATTTTGGCCAAAAAGTTCCATTTTGGTCTCATCTGACCAGAGCACCTTCTTCCACATGTTTGCTGTGTCCCCCACATGGCTTGTGGCAAACTGCAAACGGGACTTCTTATGGTTTTCTTTTAACAATGGCTTTCTTCTTGCCACTCTTCCATAAAGGCCAACTTTGTGCAGTGCAGGACTAATAGTTGTCCTATGGACAGATTCCCCCACCTGCGCTGTCGATCTCTGCAGCTCGTCCAGAGTCACCATGGGCCTCTTGGCTGCATTTCTGATCAGCGCTCTCCTTGTTCGGCCTGTGAGTTTAGGTGGACGGCCTTGTCTTGGTAGGTTTACAGTTGTGCCATACTCCTTCCATTTCTGAATGATCGCTTGAACAGTGCTCTGTGGGATGTTCAAGGCTTGGGAAATCTTTTTGTAGCCTAAGCCTGCTCTAAATTTCTCAATAACTTTATCCCTGACCTGTCTGGTGTGTTCTTTGGACTTCATGGTGTTGTTGCTCCCAACATTCTCTTAGACAACCTCTGAGGCCGTCACAGGGCAGCTGTATTTGTACTGACATTAGATTACACACAGGTGCACTCTATTTAGTCATTAGCACTCATCAGGCAATGTCTATGGGCAACTGACTGCACTCAGACCAAAAGGGGCTGAATAATTATGCACACCCCACTTTTCAGTTATTTATTTGTTAAAAATGTTTGGAATCATGTATGATTTTCGTTCCACTTCTCACGTGTACACCACTTTGTATTGGTCTTTCACATGGAATTCCAATTAAACTGATTAATGTTTGTGGCTGTAATGTGACAAAATGTGGAAAAGTTCAAGGGGGCTGAATACTTTTGGAAGCCACTGTAAGCTAGTCATTTGATTGAGAACTTAATTAAACAAGATGCTTGGTAAAAGAAGCAAAACTATGAAAACAAACAAAAAAAAATTTGTATGAAGTTTTTTGTTTGTTTCATTGTGGCCTTGCCTCCGTGGAGACTGTTTTATGAGCCCTGAAACGACAACCTCAAGTGCATCTTTTTGCATGTGATTCATGGCTTTTTCTCAGATTATGGTGTATTTCTGTGGCAACAATCCACATTTACACATACAGGCATGACATAAGTACTGCAATGTCTTGGGTCATTTCTGGTGTTTTCTTTTGAATAAAGACATTTCTAGTAACAGCGCAGTCTTTAGAACAAACATTTCAGAAACAACAAATGTTTTGTTAAAAAAAATTGAAACGATACTGTACTGTACATCAACACGATTGTTATCTTGAAATGATATCCAGTCTTCTTTCATATGTGCTGCAGTCTGAATCCAAAAATATTTGCACTTAAATCCAAAAACAGATAAATAAGGAAACTATTTTTCCAATTTGAACATGAAAAAGGATTACATTTCTATCATCTGTAGTACCAGTATATTTGATATCAAAAAAAGGTTTTCTTTGTAAACAGACAGAAAGTCTAAATGGGCTTTAAAGCACAACATTAAATCTAGCACAGTCTCTGGAGAAGTTTTCATTGATGCGCTTGAAATTCATATTCAGACTTACTGAAGTAAGTTAAGGCTTTATAACTGAAAGTAAGACATATTCTTCAAACAGACAGAGACATTTTGTAAATAACCTACAAACAGCTGATTTAACACAGCAATATTGTTTGCTAGTCATACAAGAAGTAATCGTAAAGTTTATGAAAATCAATCCAGTAACCATAAGGAACAGTGATGAGCTTGTTTTACAACCATCTTGTAGAAAATGGTATGTGTTGCATTTACCCTATAACCAGTGTTGGGGAAAAACTGTGTGTGCTTCTAGCTTTCGACGGGCATGCCACTATGTTTGTACCCTTCGCTATTTTGAGATGTGCATCCTGTTGGTCATTGCTATGAGCAGTATTGCCTTAGCTGCAGAAGATCCTGTCTGGCCCGAATCACCTCGAAACAATGTAAGAAAGTCAACATACATTGTTCTTCCAATTCTGTGAAAGATAATATGTTTTTGTCTCAGTTGCCTAACCTATGTTCTTTACAAATATTTGCTGGTCCAGTAATTTTTTCATAGCTTAACTATATCAAACCAGCAATTAAATCATCTTTTTTTAGGATGGACAGTTAAGATGAAGTGCCTTTTATATAAAAGATATAAAATATAAAAGATATAAGATATAAAAGAAATGTATTTAAGTCAAAGGCAAAATTTTTGATTCTGTTTGCTCTCAAATGTTTTTGTGGATGTAGAGATTTGTTTGCCTTGGCATCACTATTCTCCCTCTTCAGATGTATATTTCTGTTTCCACAGGTGCTTCGCTATTTTGATTATGTTTTTACTGGAGTTTTCACATTTGAGATGCTGATTAAGGTAAAACAAACTATCAAATTAACATTTTTAACTGCTATTATTGGTTTCTAATGCAAACCCAAACCAACCTTTGATCAACACAACCTGTTTCTGAATTCTGTCTCTCTTCTAGATGGTGGATCTGGGCTTGGTCTTGCACCAGGGCTCTTATTTTCGGGACTTGTGGAACATCCTTGACTTTATAGTGGTTAGTGGTGCTCTGGTGGCCTTCGCCTTCACGTAAGTCTCCCTCCACTCCCTCTCCACTCCTTTCCTTGCTTTGCACCTCATCATGTCTCATGTCTTAAATCCAGTTGTACCTTGGAGTACAGCCTCTCATACTCCTCTTTAGCTATCCATAGCTTTTTTGCCTCTCTAGTCCTTCCTGGTGTCCCATTATATTTTTTTTCTTCTGTCCCAACCATCTTTTCATGTACATTTTCTTCTACCCCTTCTTCATTTCACCATTTTTTACTTTTTGTTGCCAGTCCTCGATATTTTGCCATTTTCCACATGGTCTGTCTCTAGTCCATCTTATATTTCTGTAACCCCTTTATTTCCAAGCAACTCTTCCTTCAAAGCCCTCCTCCACCTGCTTTACACCCAAGCATTTAGTAGAAAATAGTGCTCCCACATCCTTCCTAACCAACCCAATCTTTACCCTGTGAGAGGGGAGGACCACCCTTTGCACCTGTAACCCTTTAGTGCCCAGGGCGTTCTAAACTTAAAGGGGGCCCAATGCAAAGCCAGGCCAGGTCATGCTGAACTTGGCTTCCATCCCCTTCTCTTCGACAAAGCAGGTATTTTAAATTCTACCTAATTTGCATGGCTGGGATGAAGCAAAACAGTTTGTAAGTGAGGTAACTCAGAGTTTAAGTTAGAGTGTTACTCTGGGTATAAACAAAGAACTAGTGAAATTAGACCTGTTTGTGTGATCTCCTTTGTCCACTCAAGTTGTATATATAGCACAAAACCTATACTTGTGATACATAGTGGCCAACCATTAGATATTTCTCAATTTATTTTTTCACTTGCCAGTGGTAAATGGTTTTAACACATTCACATTTTGTATTGACTGTACTTGTTGCCTGTTACTAAATCTTATAACATATGTTACGTCCCAACTCAGCTAGGGAAGGGGGAAGTAACAAAACCCTGTAGTCAGATGTTCAGTTGGAGGAAAAAAAGATTTCAATCCGAAAAGAGCAATAAAACAAATGTTTCAAACAAGAAGCTCCAGTCTGCTTGATGAGCCACAGGTTGCCTTGATTGCCTGCAGGTCGAGGAGCGAGGAACTGAGTCTGCAGGGGAAACAGGCAGGGCCTGACTTGGAGAGGGGAGAGAAAACACAAACTTAAGTAAACAAAATGTCTAAAAAACAGATTGTTGGAACACAAAAAGACCACAAGGCCCCTGTAAATACAGGTGGCAGTAACAAGATACAACACATAACATTAGAAGGTAACATTTTGCTATTGTAAGTGGTATTTCAATAAAAAATATATACCTATGTTTCTTAAATTTGATACATTGGTGGTACACCAGATTCTTAATAATAGCTATGTTTACACACTTTAGTGAAAGTAAACTGAATTAAATTATAATAATTGGACCTGTTGGTGGTTAAAAGTGCCTTGAGATTCTGTTTGGTGTTAATTGTCTGTCTGTCTGTCTGTCTGTCTGTCTGTCTATCTATCTATCTATCTATCTATCTATCTATCTATCTATCTATCTATCTATCTATCTATCTATCTATCTATCTATCTATCTATCTATCTATCTATCTATCTATCTATCTATCTATCTATCTATCTATCTATCTATCTATCTATCTATCTATCTACACATATATAAACTGAATTGAATTGGACTGACTAAATGAAGTCCAAAAATGTTCTAATTTTGCTGTTTGGCCATTAGCATATTTGTTAACATTCCATTTTCCGTTTTCCCACTAAATACGTTTTTTATTGTCAAGTTGTGAGGCTTATCTTTCAAATTAGTATTATCAATAAAACTGTTGTGCAATTTAGTAATGGTTAACTGTGTTAGTCAGTCTTCCAAGGCAATTTGTTAGAAGTATTATATTTAGTTATGTGGCTGATCCTTTTTTACTTTTTATTTGTATCTGTCTTTTGGGATATCTTTACCCCTCTTTGAACCCAGACTCACACTCTGAAATTAACTTGCTTATTTCACTCGAGTAAAATCAAATACAGATATTTTCTACAACTAAAACATTTTGTTTTTGTTAAATGCCATGAATTTGGATGTCCCATTACCAAAACTATTTTGTTCAGAGCTTTTATGATTCAAGAATAAAACTATGAACAATGCAGGGGCTTCAGTGGTGGTGCTCTATTTGGAATACTTGCTCCTATTCTGGGTCTTTCTCTCTGTATCATCTTTATGTGTTTTATCTTTTTACTTACACCCTGCCCTGCCCTTTGTTTCAGTGTAATCAATGTGTCTTTCTATATGTCTATGAAAATATTAATGCATATCTTTTACTGGATCCTTTAGGCTTTTTGCATAACATGTGAGTTAGATTTTGTGTTTGCATTTGTTTTCTCTCAAAGTAACTTTCCATGTAAATGTGTGAATTAATGTATGGTTAGTCATACAGGGTTTTAGTTAAAAGTTAATTCTCTAATAAATCAGACTAAACCATAATCGTGGCTTACAACTCTAATAAGTATTAGGTAGATGGGAACCAGTCAGACCAGACTCATACCCATCAAGATAGCACCTTAATTCAATTGCTGATAATCGAGCAGCACTCCAGAAAGGATCAGTAGTCTTGTTGGAGATGTTTATCGCTACTTTAATCCAATCAGTCAGGTCTGAGAGCTGCAGTGTCATTTGTTGCAATTGGGGCTGTCCTGGTTATTTCCACAGTCAAGCTTAGGTTCTTGTCCAGACTGTAGTCAAAGCTCAAACAAATACAAACAATTATTTTCTAATATGTTAACATTAATTGTTGAATAATTGTTTATGAAGAAGGGATTAGAAGTTTGTTCAGGTTTTAACAGCAATTTAGTCTGGCATTCCTATATCACTGGACTTTGGTGATAACTTCTAATTTACATATTTACATTTTTTTTTATATTCATACTTGCGAAATGTTTATTTAATGTGCATGCTTGCTTTTGTAGCAGAAGTACATTACTTTGAAAGCTTAGGTAATGAAGGGTAATCCTTATGTCCTCTTATTTTTCTTTCTAACTGTCTCTCATATGGATGTAATACCTCCTTTCTCTATGTCCCATCCGGTGTCTTTCTCCCACCCTTTGTCTTATGTTGTCTCTTCCCCTTATTCTTACTGTCTTTCACTTCTCACTCATCTCTTCCTTCGGATCACCAACAGCGGCGGCGGGTAAAGTTCTCTGTCTTGCTCAGTCTTTCTCCTGTTCATTTCCTTCTGCACTCTTAGCATCTGCTCTTCTGATCACACTCAGTTTTTTTATTCATTCATCCCTCATCACTGCTGAAATATGTACCTTTCACCATGAAATAACTCTGCTTCAAACACATATAAACCTCATATTAACCTGCATCATGTGTCAGCTGGGTCACAGTGCTGCAAAGTGACATTATGTGCTCATGGAAGGTTTAGCACAAGACATAATCAATGACGAAAGCACAGTCACCCAACACATTTCTGTTATGATCATTTATGGATTTTGTTTTATTGAAAAGGTGAGAATTTTACCTTAATTTAAAAAATCTAAATTCTGAGTGCTTTACACAAAGGCTCATAGCATCATACACCCATGCACATTTGTGCAGTCTTGCACACTATGTCAGACATTTGTAGATAACCACCAGCATACTACCATCTGGTCTGACAGCTGGAATAAGTTGTCAGCTGTGTAAACAGCTGTTACTGCTTTAGTAACCTTTAAACATATTTTCACCCTAATTGTTACAATTCAAGTGTGATCAAATAAAAAAAATCTTTGGAGAGTACTTAAAGAACTCTATAACTACTGTGAGGTTTCCAAGTTTATAATCGGGTCGCATTAGTATTTATAACTCCTTGGGTAATTGCACCTCTGTAATCTAATGCATCTAGCATATCACTTCCTGGCTTATATGTAGGTCTTAAATGTGATATTGTGTAACTAAGAGTAAAAGAGTATGCCTTGGAATTAGTTTTAGGTTTTCACTTTAGATTGAAGTTTGGCTTGGCATCTCATTAAGAAATAACTATATATCATTGAGAGCCATTGAAGATAGCAATCCATGTTGCTTGAACAATGTCAAAATCTTCATCTTTTAGAAATGTTTCATTATGTATACAGAGAGATGGATTTTCTTTTGATTTGGGTTGTGGAGACCTTTAAAAACTGAAATAATTGCAAATTCTGATATAGAAAGCTCAACACACCTATTGGAATATATTGGCAAGATTTGTTAAAAGCCTTAAAATAATGTAATATTTTATCATAGCATCATAATCTCTCATAGTCAAATATATAGAAAAAGGCAACCTTTTTTTAAAGTACATGTTTTTCAATAGTGAAACAAAATTAAATAAAAAAATTTGTGTATTTTACAAAATCACAAGTTCCACAATTAGGAGCACCTAATAACTTTGTGACAAATTAGGCTGGATGCAAGATTATCTTGCTATGTTACACATTTGGGAAGATGCTAGTGGAGCTAAAAAGCAGGTCACCATTAAACAACTAGAGGAAGGAGGCACATCTTGCAGTAAAAAAAGTTTCAAGACTACTTTCAGGCACTAAATGGTAACTGGAAAACCCATTATTTCCTACCAACACAAACATGGAGCTTACTAAATGCAACTGGAACTTTAACTCTGAAAAAAGTGCTTTGGCAGGTAAGACCAACATTGAGATTTTCAGCAACACTACAGATGGGTTTTGCAAAAAACAATGGATGAATACCATGAAAGATCCCACTCTTAAGAATGGTGATACTGTGGGCCTGTTTCTCTTCTTTAGGCAATTTTGTTAATGTCCATAACGTCATGGATTATGTGAAACACCATGAAACTTTTTTAAAAAATCTGGTGGACTTTACTAAAGAACTGAAAATGGGTCACCATTGTGTCTGTTAAGCAGGATCGTGATCAAAAACCGGTGGCAAGAGCAACATTAGCAGTTTAGTACCCAAGGAGCTTGTTCAAAGCAAAATGGAAACGGTAGCAATTAGTGTGGCTCTTGTGATTTTGTAATTTTTTTTTCATGTAAATCTTTCATCCCCATTGATTTCCTGTACTTTAAGGTTGGGATTATGCTACTCCTGTAGAAGATAAATTCATATTATGTGCTATATTGTGTATCCTTACCTTTAGGGAATGCATAAAAGTGTTGAGAGAGCTGTGTATTTTAACCTTCTTTTCATCGTTACTATGGCAGGGTGGTATTTGCTAAAGACTCATTTATGTCTGGTTAAGGCTACACCAAAACTTTCTTCAGAGATACTTTCCAAAATATAGCTTTCTCCATCACTCAGGCTGTTGCTGAAAATAATATTTTTTTCAGCATGGAAAGCAAGGTTTCAATGCAGCATGAATAAATTTTACCATTGGCTGGGCATGTGCAAGCCAAGGCTTTAGCCACATGTGTAAAGCATTGAAATACATTGCAAAGTGTTTAGCAAATAGAGTGAAACTGCAGTATTAAGATATGATTGATATCAGCATGTACTATAGTTTTAAACAAACACCTAACTCTACCATGTAGCTACAATGCCAAGACCACACTTAGAAGTAAGGATGGAGTGTAATATTATAGCAATGCTGCATGTGTTGCTATGTATTTAACCCTGACGCAGTTACTCTTTTTGAGCTAACTCGAATCAGTGCCAAACAAAAAATGGCTGCACATTGCCATTTTGGTATCAAAAATTCTATGGCTGTTATATTGTCCTTAAACTGTTTAATTCATGTGTGTGTTTGTTTACACGTTCATATGTAGGGGTAGCAGTAAAGGAAAAGACATCAGCACTATCAAATCTTTGAGGGTTCTGCGAGTGTTGCGTCCTTTGAAGACTATTAAACGGCTTCCCAAGCTCAAGGTATGTTCACCTTACTCCTTAAACTCAAAAATAGGGTTCATCATAACTAAGTTTAAAGCTTTACTGTTTTATTTGGCAATAGAAAAATCCAAATAGATGTTATAGATGTAGGTAGATTTTGACAAATTTAACCAAGATCCCCACTCCTTTATCTTTTTCTATGATCAGGCTGTGTTCGACTGTGTGGTGAACTCTCTAAAGAACGTCCTGAACATTTTGATTGTCTACCTACTCTTCATGTTCATCTTTGCTGTGGTGGCTGTGCAACTCTTCAAGGGTCGTTTCTTTTACTGCACTGATGAATCCAAAGAATTTGAGCGTGACTGCAGGTCAGGAAGTGTCAGAGCTTTATGACACCCTAATACTGTTTGTTTGAAAAGTGATTTTGTCTCTTTCTCTTTCTGGTGTCTTTCGGATTTGCACGGAAATCCAAAGTATATACATATGAGAACAAACCCAAGTAATTTTTGTCATATGGATGTTGTGATATGTGTCTTTCAGAGGCGAATATCTGGTGTATGAACGTGATAACGAAGTGAGGGCGCAGAAGCGGGAGTGGAAGAAATACGATTTCCACTATGACAATGTGGCTTGGGCCCTTCTCACCCTCTTCACTGTTTCCACTGGAGAGGGGTGGCCGCAGTAAGCTATTGTACATATGTGAAGTATAGCATTTTAATACCTTCTTCAATTTGATAACCATTTTCTTTCCACCACAGGGTGCTGAAACATTCAGTCGATGCGACCTATGAGAATCAGGGCCCCAGCCCAGGATATCGGATGGAGAGGTCCATCTTTTACGTGGTGTACTTCGTGGTCTTCCCCTTCTTCTTCGTCAACATTTTCGTTGCTCTCATTATCATCACCTTCCAGGAACAAGGAGATAAAATGATGGAGGAATATAGTTTAGAAAAGAACGAGGTAAGAAACTAACACGAGATTGATAATAGCAATTACAATAATTTAATCCTTATCAAGAAGTCAAAAATTTGTTAAAAACAGAATCAAATTTTTCTCTTGTTTTGGACAGAGACCATGTATAGATTTTGAGAACTCAAATAATTTTTTTTTTTAATAATAAAATGTTTCTCTTGTTTTGGTCAGAGAGCATGTATAGATTTTGCCATCAACGCCAGGCCTCTGACACGCCACATGCCTCAAAATAAATTGAGCTTTCAGTACAAAATGTGGGAGTTTGTTGTGTCACCGCCATTTGAATATACTATCATGGCTATGATCGCGCTCAACACCGTGGTGCTAATGATGAAGGTAAGTCATAATGAGCTACAAACTTACACACATTAGCACAGCCCATTGTTATTAAACAGTGTTACAAGTACTACTGACAGGACTCAGGCTGCCTTTGTTGTAATTTAGAAGAGAAGTTGGCATTTGTTGGGTAAATACAGATCAATAAGCTACTTATGCTGTGTTCATTTTTTGTTTGGATTTAGGAATAATATTAATTCTAGTTTAGCCATGTTTCAGTTAAAATTTTGGAAACATCTTGTAGGTAAATATGCTAATTGACCATTGTAATGTAGTGAAACTAAGTGAGCGGATTTTGTCTGGTTTAAATGACAATTAATAATTATGATCAATAATTTAATATTAATATAATTATTGTTGAAGTTCCAGTTTTAATCTATTAATTAATGTTCGGGCAACCAGCTTCTCCACGAGAAGAGCTTGTAATCCCAGACGCTCAGTCTCTTCTGAAAAGTATAAGTTGAAAACGCCATGGACAGTAATTGCACGCATACACCAAGTATTAGAAAGCAGAAAACCTCTCTTTAAGCTAAGGGGAATTTATTAAGAAAATAGATCAACCTTATAGCCAAAGCATTTCGTAAATAATTCCCGTCTATTCTAAAGCACGTAACCTAACCACTACCGATCTTAGAAAATGAATATGTGGATGGAACAACAATAAGCCTCAGGGAATGACTTCAAAACACCGTTTATCATTAAAGGGAGGGGGAAGTCATGTGTTGGTTCTTCCCGTAGGAAGAACCAAGACATAGCAGACGTGGATGCTAAAGGAGGTTAGCCACCGGGAGGTGGATTAATCCCTCGCTCCAGGGGGCTCAAACAAAGATCAGACGCTTTGGGAACAAAGAAAAATGAGATTAGTTTTGGCTAACAATGCAGCTGAGCAACAGGGCGTGTCCTTGAGAGAGAAAGAAAGAAAGCATTGTATCCGCTCAGGATAAAAACCAGTTTAAAACACACAGCAAATACAACAGCTCACAAACTTATGCATGCGACGACTCTATGATCATACAGTTTCAGTGCTTAAAAATAATTCAACCAACAATGAACAAGGTCTAACTCGTTCTGACCTATATTTTGCCTATTTATCTGCCCAGACACAAGATTAGAATAAATGTACCGGTTCAGTCCTACTTTGTGTTGAGGGAGGTCCAGTCCACAAAGATGGGAGCAAAATGTGTCTGTAGTTGAGCAAAAGAGAGAAACAGAACCTTGCGCAGGGTTCTTCAGAACTTCGATCCCAGATGCAGGTGGCTGCAAGTCGACGTCTTAGACGGCTGGACCGTCTTAAAAAACTGTCTTGGAACAGTTCTAATGTCACCCTGGCTGGACACACGGACAACGCTGGGTAGACAGTGGCACTTCGAAGATTCAAATTGGGTTTCTTACCCACCCAGCAGTTCAGAAAAAAGGGGATTCACCAGTGGGGAGCTTGTCTCCTTCTATTGCAGACCAACGGCGGAGTACAAATCATGGCGTTCGTTGCTGTTCCCTTTATAAACTTTGTGATGCCATCGTTGGCCACAGACCAATGGGAATGTGTTGGGGTCACAGCAAGGAATGCAGGGAAATGCAGTCTATTCAGTTAATTTGTGGGAAAAAGGGATCCCAACACTACCTACTTTGACAATGCAAATGAAACATTACAGTATTTTATACTTTGAAGCACAATGGCACCATCAACACTGAAGGACAATTTATTGAACTGCATATGTCAATGATTTAACAAGATATTTGTCAGAAGTGTCAAATATGCATTTTTATTAGTCATATTAGATTTTGCTGTTAGGGTCAGGATAATCCCAACTCCAGGCTGCCTCTCTTTCAATTTTTAAAACTAAAAACTTTAAAGTTTCAACTTCTGAGAAAAAGTTAACTGTATGATTAAACCACACACTTTAGTCAAGCAAGGCCACTGGATAAGAATGTTTTGTTTTTCCTGTTTTTGACATAACATAGGAAAGTCCGAGTCCTACTACAATGCTTTTTATGTCATATGTCAAAAGGGAAGTATTTAAAGAACTATGTGTGTTTATTCAGTGTTTGAGATAAATTTAACTTCCAGCAACTTTTTGCCAGAGAATACTTTTAATCATTTATTTATGTTTGATACTTTTTGCTTTCTCCTTGATATAAAACTTCTAGTTGACTGATTATGGACTGATTATGATTTTCTTTTATTACATTTAATTTATTCCTAATTAAGAGTATTGTGTATCTTTGTATTTAGTATGATGGAGCTTCTGACACCTACGAAGCAGTTTTAGCCAACCTCAACATAGTGTTTACCTCTCTCTTCTCCTTGGAATGTGTCCTTAAGATCATTGCCTTTGGGGCTCTGGTGAGTGTATATTTGTGTGGGCGTTTGTTTTGTAAAAGTACACTGCTCTCCTGTATTTTTGTGCAATGCTGGAAGATAATTCAAGTATTAATTTTAACACTGTCTTTATATGGGTGTGAACACACTGTAAAGTAAAATGTTTGGAAAGTCCTTTGATAAATCAGATGAAAAATAAATGTGTTCAAGCCCACACAAGTACGACAAGAAAACAGTTCTGATACAGTTTGATCTTGATAAAAGTTCATGTTGGTTAACATTGGGATATTTTCAGCTAAACTTCACCAACTCTCAGACTGAAGGTCACTATTTATCTATAGGTTAGGCTTTTCATGGATTGCTTAATTTTGTCATAGTATAGGTAAAGGTCATGAAAGCTATGACAACCCATGCTGGATGGAAACAAAATACACTGCTCAAAAAAATGCAGGGAACCCTAAAATAACTCTTCCCTGATCTGAATGAATGAAATATTCTTATTAAATACTTTGTTCTTTACAAAGTTGAATGTGCTGACAACAAAATCATACAAAAATTATCAATGGAATGACCTCCCTACAACACCTGGGCATGCTTCTGATGAGGTGGTGGATGGTCTCCTGAGGGATCTCCTCCCAGACCTGGACTAAAGCATCCGCCAACTCCTGGTCAGTCTGTAGTGTTACGTGGCGTTGGTGGATGGAGCGAGACATGATGTCCCAGATGGGCTCAACTGGGTTCAGGTCTGGGGAATAGGTGGGCCAGAGCATCAACGCCTTCCTCTTGCAGGAACTGCTGACACATTCCAGCCACATGAGGTCTAGCATTAGGAGGAACCCAGGGCCAACTGCACCAGCGTCTTACAAGGGGTTTGAGGATCTCATCTCGGTACCTAATGGCAGTCAGGCTACCTCTGGCGAGCACATGGAGGGCTGTTGGCCCCCCAAAGAAATGTCACTCCAAACCATTATTGACCCACTGCCAAACTGGTCTTGCTGTAGGATATTGCAGGCAGCAGAACGTTCTCCACAGCGACTCCAGACTCTGTCACATCTGTCACATGTGCTCAGTGTGAACCTGCTTTCATCTGTGAAGAGCACAGGACACGAGTGGCTAATTTGCCAATCATGGTGTTCTCTGGCAAATGCCAAACGTCCTGCACGGTGTTGGGCTGTAAGCACAACCCCCACCTGTGGGCGTCAGGCCTTCATACAACCCTCATGGACCGTTTGAGCATACACATGCACATTTGAGGTCATTTTTAATTGCCTATAATTTCCACCTCGTCTATAGCTATTTGCACAACAACATGTGAAATTGATTGTCAATCATTGTTGTTTCCTAAGTGGACAGTTTGATTTCACAGAAGTGTGATTTACTTGGAGTTACATTGTGATGTTTAAGTTTTCCCTTTATTTTTTGAGCAGTGTACATGCATGCATAAATATATTCTAATGAAAATAATGTCTTTAAGAAATTAATGATGCAAAAAAAGTAATGTAGCATTTCATCTACTAGAACTTTACAGCTTCGCTGCTTTTTTAAAAACTAGATGTTTCCATTATGCTTCCCAGAATCTGCTATGACCAAATTACGTTGAACTCTTAATGTCTTCTTAGTATTCCCCAATTTGCCTCTCCCTGATATCCTACTGAAAAAAAGGAATAAAAAAAGTATCTCCTAAAAAAACTGCTATAATTTTCAGCAATTAAACTATTACAAATACACAATACAAAAGTAAAACTCTTTAGAGCTTTAAATGTATTTCATGAAGACGTTCACCTTCTCTGCATTTGTGGCCAGGAAATAAATAAATGGAAGCTCAATTTAAGATTGCAGCGTGGTCTTCAACAACTCTGAAACATAATCAAGACACTGTACCTCCAACTCTATTTAAAAGCATTTTCATACCAATTCAATATCTACAGATACTTTTTAAGTTAAGTAGATGTCCCTAAAGATTATTGCACACAGGAACAGCAACATAGTGACTGATTTAAATGGAAACAACCCTACAGAGTTGCAATTGTTATTATTTGTTCCTTGAAATCTCTGCTGTTAAGGAACCACTTGTATTTCCAAGCACGCGTTGGGAATGCATTAACATACTAACCTAAATGGTTTACAAACTTGAAACCTACCATTGCTTGGACAGTTTACTCTGTCTGTCTCTACTGAAGATTGAAAGCAGAGGTCTGTAATCTAAAATTGATTAAAGTGAAAATTACCAAAAAATGATGACAATGAAGTAGTTATAAGGTTTAAACGAGTGTAACTAAAACAGTATGCTTACAAAATTTAGTCAATCAGTCTAAGCTTTGCATCCAACATTCTGAAACTTGAACCCAAACGTACAGGGTAATATAAATTAGTCATTATTAGTCATTTTTTGGAGTAAATTTCTAAGTGGGCAATCTGTTTCTGAAGTGGAAACACACCTACTGTTTGCTTCGCATTATGGTCTACTTTTTTGCAGGCAATACTGAGCTAAAGTTTTGATTTATTTTATTTTACTGTACACAGCAAAGATTAAAAGACAAATAAAGCTAACACAAATTAAAGGGTAAATTCTGCAGTTGCTTAAACTGTGGAAGAAAAAAGCAAGAAAAGAGCAAGACATGTTCTGAGGCTGAATGGTCGGAGAAGATAATGGACAGTGTGGGAACAGCACCGCAGTAATTAGCAGAAAGCGAGTGAATGACATATTGGTGATGAAAATAGAACTGAAGATTACTCTGAGGGCGGTGATTAGACAGAAGAGGATTTGAATCTTAGTAAGAGGGCTTGAACATAGTCAGCATGGGCATCTTAAGCCTAAATAATGCCACCCCTCAGAGATGTCCTTTATCAGCACATGTGTGTGTTTGTAGGTGTGTATCAATGTGGTTTATTTTGATCGTTGCTGCAATGTCTAATGTGCAGTTTGGCTACAGGCAACAACTAAAAAACAAGGAGCGCTCAGAGTATCAGCTCTTTGTCCCGACAATCGCTCTGCGATTCCTTTTTAAAACACAAAAAGTGCAAACACACACATTAAAACCAGATTTTGGTTTCAGGCTTGTATGTATAGACAGTTATTTGCACATTAAGTTTGTTAAGCAAGGATAGAAATACAGTTTTATGAATGTTTCTTGAAACTGGATTAATTCATGTGAGTCTACAATATATGCAATGTTTGATGTTTGATTTGTCCTTAACCTGTCTACTGGCATCCATCCAGTAGACCGTCAATAATGGTCCATTTGTCTAATCTAATTTCCTTCTTTTCCTGTCCAAGTCTGACATGTCTGTTTTCCACTTTCCCATTCTGTTTCTCTCCCTGCTGCTTTTTTTGCGCTGTTATTCATCCCTAACTATTTAACCTTGCATTTATAACCCTTTAATCATGCTCTGTCCATTTTGTCATTTATTTTATTGTGTTCCACCTATCTGGCCTAATTGCACAACCCTCTTCTCTATCCTAATTTATTTCCTTTATTCCTCTTTACCTGTTTTCCAAATTCATGTTCTGTTTTATTCCACCTTGCTACCCTTCTCCACAACATTTTTCCCCATATAACCCTGTCATTTTATAGTCATATCTTAATCTTCCCTTGTGCTTCCTCTCTGATTTGTTCAGAACTATTTCAAAGATGCCTGGAATATTTTTGACTGTGTGACAGTTCTGGGCAGCATTACTGACATCCTGGTCACAGAGCTTGGGGTAAGTAGGAATTTTTGCCATTTATGCACTAAAGTGTTTTCTTTTTCTTTTTCTAAAAGCTCATAGTATTAAATTAGGAAAGAAAGCCTCTGAAAGTATGGTTTAAGTTAGGTGTGCGGCAGTATGTGTCAATGAAGTTTTAAATCTGTGACTGTCTCTCGAAAACATAAACAAGCCAAGAGAATAAGGGAAGAGCGTGAGTTAGATATCATGGCAGAGTCTGGCATTGCTCAGTCATGCGTGACCATCTCTTGAAAATCTTATATAATTGTCCCAGTTGGTGAGATGGGGATCCAGCCAGCCAACTCTAAGCCACAATCAGCAAGGCAGGGAGCATGCTGATAATCTACATAAACCCAGTTAACAGCTTGTCCAAGGAACCAGTTATGTTATTGGCTTGTTTTGGTGGTCGAACAGTCACTACAGCCAGTGCATCAAAGTTCCAGCAATAATCTGAATTGAATTGAATCTCACACTCACCGTTGCCAATAAATGTCTAAGAAGATCATTTCAAAAAACGTTTTCTATTTCTTTTTTTACATTACCAAAAGTATTCACTTGTGTGCTTTCACACACTTAGGAACATCAGTGAGGTCCCAGTCTTATAAATGGGGTTTAAGAGAACAACAGCTTCAACACATCTGACAAGGCTTATTAATAGGATTTTCAACCATTCTTTCAGGAGTTCTTTGTTAGGTCAGACATCGACCCACAATCTCCACTCTAAATCATCCCAAAGTTGTTCAACCAGATTGAAGTCAGGACTCTGAGCAGGCTATTTAAGTTCTTTCACACCAAACTTGCCCAACCATGGCTTTATGGATCTTGTCTTGTGCAACTGGATAGGGCAATCCCCAAACTGTGCCTACAAAGTTGGGAGCATTAAGTTGCCCTAAATCTCTTAGTATGCTGAAGTAGTACAAGTGTATTTCACTGAAACTGAGGAGATCAGCACAACAATTGAAAAACAGCACCAAACTTTACATTTGACAACGCAGACAGATAAGTGTTGCTCTCCTGGCACTTGTCAAACCCAGACTTGTTCATTTGATTAGTATAGCGCTCTACACATCTGATCCTTGTAATGTACTAGGATTCCTCTGCTCAACCATGAAAAACAATTACCTGAAGCTCTCTACCCACTGTTTTTGAGCTAATCTGCTGCCACATGAATTTTGGAAGTCAGTAACTATTGACTCTGAAAAAAACTGGTGACTTCTACACACTATGCACCTCGGTCACATACCCTACCACTTTATAACTGGATGCGGTCATTCTCAATCACATCCCTTTTGTTCCAAGAGATGACTTGAATATTTCTTATCTTCATGACTGGACTTACTGCACAGGCAATACCCTGTCATGGTACCACTCTAGAATTTACTGAGCTCCTGAGACTGACACATTCTTTCACAAATATTTGTAGAAGCAGTCTGTTTTCTATTGGCTTGATTTTATTCCCTTATGGTCATGCAAATCACTGCAACACCTGATGCTTTGAAAGGATGAGTAAATACTTTTGGCAATGTAGTGTAAATCATATTCCTTGCTAATAGTCTATTTTGCAATGCTTTTTTGATCTACGATTTGAAAAAGGTGAGGGCAAAGATATAAGAGTAAACATAGAATGAAATTACCCCAGGCTCGTACAAATCGAGTTGAGTATTATGCAGCAGCTAAAATCCTCATTTTTTTCTATTTATCATTTCAGTGTGGAACATAGAGCAGAACAAATAAAATTATATTTAACAGATTTGTAGGTAGCTGTGATTTTAAGCCATTTAAAAACATATACCTAAGAATTAGTTTTGCAGTCTTGGTCAGACAAAGTTGTGAAAGCATTATTATGATTGAAAAGTTGTGTCTGTGGGAGCAAGAAATACCACTGGTCTGAGAGACTTGCAAAGGTTGAAATTGCTGTTGTTAAGCAGTAAAGGTTTTGTTTTTATTTTTGTGATTTGTTGCTCTTGATATTGCCATAAAGCAGGCATGGGTCAGTATAAGAATCTGAATGTAATTTTGTTTTACAACTACAGCATTTATTTAAAAAAGATACTGCTACAATATTAGTTCTTATAATTGAGTTATTTTGTTTCATGTATTCATGAAACATATTTAATTAATTTTTAATTGTGTACTTTTATTAAATTTTTGTTCAAATTAAAATTTATTTTATTCTGAAGGACCAAAGAACCAACAGGCCATTTTAAAGGTTTCAGATGTAACAGATGGAAAAACTAAGTAAGAGTAAATTAAAACACCAGCTTCAAATTTAGTGCTAAAGTACATGCCCAAAGAATCACTGGGAACGTGGCGAGTGATTTATAGCTCTCTTAAATTCGTTCTCTGCACTGAAAGGTGGAATTAGGTTGTCAATTTCACTACCACACAGGCTAATATTTCAAGCTTATTATAAGTTTTGGTTTCAAAATTCTTCTCAACAACTGGGTGCAAATCAAGGCACGCGGAAAAATGTTTGTAAGCTATATAGATTACCTTTTTTACATAGAGGATGATGTATCTTGAAACCGAAAATTACCAAATGTCTGTAATGAAATTATGGCAAGCTGGATGAAATCCATACAATAAAATTTAGTTTTAGTTTTGTTATTATTGTTTTTTTTCTTTATCAGTTTCATAAAGTTGTGTAAAATGTATAGACTGACACCTGCTATTGTGCTGATTTTTTGATGTCCTGACCATTGATTTATGTCTTGTTTTTTTATATTTTCACATGCTTTCTTTAAATCTTCTACAAACTTTACGACGACCTTCTGTAATCTACTTTGTCCTGTTCCCCTTCTCTACCTTTTCCTGTGATTTCGCCCAATCAAAATGCACTATGAATCCTCTGTGTTCCACCCATGACAACCGGCTTGGTCAATCTGTCTGGTTGTTCTTCGAATCAACCAAAAATCCCAAAAATGTGCTGCTATAAACCATATGTCTGCAACATCCACATGTAGATGGTTTGTAATTTTTTTGGAGATCTTATTTTGCTGCATGTGTTTTATCGGCATCCCAACCAGTGTTATGTTTGTGAATTGTGCATGCTGTGGTTAACTCACCCGTAACACTCACTGTATATCCTTTACTGAGAACTTGAGCACAGTTTGTAAAGGATTAAGACAGTATTAACTGCTACAGATACAGACTACTACATTCAACTATGTGAGCTTACAGTATTCGCATATTCACCCACACATCTGAAAGTGACTGGTAGATTTTTCCTTTTTTGCCAAGACAGTGACTCCAAAGGTTTGCTCCTGGCAGAGAGAATAAGTAATGCATGATGACCCTTGCATGCCTTTGGCAGCAGCTCTTTATTTTCACAACACTCACAAACAAACACACATATACACACACACAGAGTGATGCACTAAATGCTGTACAGTAACCTGCATGTGCTGCTGCCAGCTCCTCTTCAGCGCTCAGTTTCAAACAGCAGTCTTTTGTTTTTTTTATGTGATAAGCAGTGGAAGAACACATACTGTAAGATGTTATATAAGCAAGAAAATCAAATAAAAGTAACAAAATCAAGAATACCTATGGTAGCACAAATGTGAAAACTTCAGAAATTTAGGCTTTTGTTGCTCTTCTTTGATTGTGACATCAGTACAATGTCGTGTTTGACTTCTTCAGTCTGTTCAAGTGATGCATGAGCTGCTGTAAAATTTCCGGTTTGCTTTGCTTTGTTTTGCATCTGCATGAAGTGTGCTTGTCATGCTTTAAAATTTGCATTTTTGCCTTGAGAGAATTAGTGCATTTGGTTGTCTTTGAAAGAAAATGTCCTGACAGTCCTGCACTCAAACTGTTCACCTTCTCTGCCACAATTACTAATAACGTATCCCTAATTGGATGAAGCTAGTTATTTGAATGTTTTTTTTGTCCCTTTTGTGTTGCATTGTTTTGTTTGCCCGATCTATTGGATATGAATAGCTTGTTGGAGCCTTGCTGATTTGAGTTTGCTTTGCTTTGACATGTATGACTCTTTATTATTTAATTTCTATTGACTTGAAATCTTTCAGTTTGCATTTTGTTTTTCGTTTTTTTCCTTAACTTATATTTTCATTCTTTTGAGTATATATGGCAAAATTTTATGCAAAACTAACTACTGTTTTATTTTATTCCAACCCCAATTCCTCTTTTCTGTCCCTCTTTTGCCTTCCTCTTTTACTTCACTCTCCTTGTCCCTTCCTATCTTTACCCTCCCCATCTATCTTTATCTTTGGTCATGATTTGGCTGTGCTGTAGGATAATTTCATCAACTTAAGCTTCCTAAGGCTGTTCAGGGCAGCTCGTCTCATCAAGCTGCTGAGGCAGGGAGAAACCATTCGTATCCTGCTCTGGACCTTTGTTCAGTCTTTCAAGGTTTGCTTCTAATTACGCAGCATAATGTATGCTAAGGCTATTTGTGTTGACTTGTGAGGACATACAAATGATCATATATACAGCAAAGGTTTGAAATAGCTTAAAATATGAAATATCTATAGATATAGATATAGATTCTATAGCAAGCCTTTTTATCAAGTAATTCAGTCACTGACAAAAAAGATCTAATAATTTAAACACTATTCCATCTGGGGGGGATCACTTTTTGGAACTAATTATTGTTACCCCTCTTAAAGCAGATGTCCCCAAATCCATTCTTCCATAAACATGCCAGACATCTAGAATGCCATCCATAACATCTTGTGTGTAATTTTTCTTGAGACAAATGACATCACTTTTAAGAATCAGTTCGACATATCCACAAGAATATCTATCCTAATAAATACTGCAGATTTCTGATGTTGAATATATCCAAGGCAGAGGTCGTGCTACAATTTTTTGTTGTCTGTCATTTTGACTGATTGTGTCAGAACCTCAGCACTCTGTCCTGTTCACTCCCTGGCTAATCACTGTCTGCACCTGTCTCCAATCCCAGTCACACCTGATCCTCATTTCTACTGTGTATTTAAGCCCTTCAGCTCCTCTCACTCCCTGTTGGATCTTACTGTTTCTTCCCTGCTGTCTCATGTCGGTCTGGTGTCCCGTCTTCATCATTCCAGTCCTGCCTTCTTCATCATCATATCTTCAGTAAATAATCATTACATCTTGCCTGCGTCAGCGTTTGGGTCAATGCTTCTGTCAGGCTTCCTGACAGAATGATCCGACCTCAATTATGAATCTAGCAGTCGCTCATGAAATTGCTGCACTCCATAAGGACCTCTGGGACAATCTCATAAAGATCTCCGCCATCCCTCATCTTCCTCTCCGCATTTCAGGAGCTGAGGAGATCCTCAAAGTGCTTCCACAGTTCCAGAACGTGTCCTCCACCCAGGATGTTCCCACACTGCGAAAAAAGGCGAAGATGGTTCGCCAGGAACATGGGATTAGATCATCGGTTCACCCTCTCCGCCTCCACCACCAAATCGCAGGCGGAGGCTTCCCCATTCCTGGACTGCTTCTGGGAGGGGTCAGCAAGCCACTCTTGCCAGTCTCTGCGTCTGTCAGCCTGTCAGTCTCGTCAGTCAGCCTGCCAGCTTCAGTCTGTCCTTTGGCTGCTTCTCTGGCCATCAGTTCATCCGCCGTCTCCCTGACTGACAAGCCAGAGCTCCCGGAGGGGGTCGAGGTCGACCCACCACTGTCTCCAGAGCTCCTGGAGGGGGATGAGGACGACCCGCCCCCGTCGCCAGACCCTGACGGCTGGCCTCATCCAACCAAGTCCCTTCGTCGCCAGCTTCCTTCAGTCAGGCTCCCTTGTGACCAGAGGATTGCCAGAACATGACCACCCGGCTGTCCGCCCGACCTCCAGGGGCGTTTCTTCTAAGGCTCCGCCCTCCTTCCATGGGCCCCCTACGCCCACCCTTGGAAGGGTGCTTCTTTTCCTTTTTTTCCCTCCAGGTGTACTGGTATTCGCCACTTAGAGGGAGGGGTCCTGTGAGAACCTCAGCACTCTGTCCTGTTCACTCCCTGGCTAATCAGTGTCTGCACCTGTCTCCAATCCCAGTCACACCTGATCCTCATTTCTACTGTGTATTTAAGCCCTTCAGCTCCTCTCACTCCCTGTTGGATCATACTGTTTCTTCCCTGCTGTCTCACGTCGGTCTGGTGTCCCGTCTTCATCATTCCAGTCCTGCCTTCTTCATCGTCATATCTTCATCGTCATATCTTCAATACACAATAATTACATTTAACCTGCATCTGTATTTGGGTCTATGCTGCATACTTCATAATTCATTTTTACCTTTCAGTTTTTAAAATGATAATATTGACTTATTCAGTAGTTTTTAAATGTACATGATTAAAATTTAATTATTATTCAAACTGAACAGAGAATCCACATTGTGGCATCACACATCGAGCAGATTAGAAGACTACTTGTATTAATTATGAACATTCACCTCTTGTGGTCTGAACGCTCGGCATGAAGTTCAACTGCACACCTCCCTGTGCATAATGGAGGCTGAATCTGTCATCAGCTGCCACACTGGAGACTGGAAAGTTTTTAAATCAGGGAAGATTTCTCCAGTTGAAGTGATCAGAATTCGGGAAGATGCTCTGAATGGCAGCTTTTCTGATCACTTAAGCGGGAGGAAATTCCGTAGCATGCATTCTTTTTGCATGAGTGGTAAGCTGTAGCGATCTGTCACCGCTGGTCGGTGTCCGGTGCAGTCACAGATGTGCTCCACGCCTCTGTAACTTTTCAACGTGCTGTCAGCTCCTGGATCGCGAGATGCATTGTGTATAGTATCCAGGTCTGAGATGATGCCCATGGGTATCTTTTTATGATTGATTAGTTACCTGAACTCCATTTGTACAAATGAAAATGTCTGCGCAGCTGTACCAAGTGGTTACGGGTGTGAATTGCAGTATGTCAACATGACCAATGACCTTGATATTTTTCCATCACTGTTTAAAAACAAAAGGTCAAATATAGAAAATATTGGGTTAACACAACCGCTGCTCCAAAGAGGATTTTACATTACAGAAATCTACAATCCTAGTCTTAAAATGTTAATTTTAGGGATCTAAAAAGCAAAAAAAAAAAGAAAATTGGTGCCAGATCTTCCTAAAAATGTCCAGGTATTGGTAATATAATTTGAAATATCCCATGAAAACAACCAAGAAAAAATTATTTGAGTTTTTTTTTAAGTCCTTTTTGACTAGGATGAAATATGCATATCTTTGCAGTCAGCTTTAAATGTTAACACCTTCTTACTGAAGAATATCTTATACATAGTTTTCACTATTAAATTCATATTAAGAGATTCCCAATCTTTTAAGCCTAAAAAAGTGGTTGTGGTCTGAAATTCCTGTCTTATGTGTTCCTCTTTAGGCGCTCCCTTATGTCTGCCTTCTCATTGCCATGTTGTTTTTTATCTACGCCATAATCGGAATGCAGGTGGGTGATATCTATGGTCGCAACAATATGTATTTTTGAGATTTACTTTATGATTTCCTCCTAAAATATTTTAAGGGTAATGATATGACTTTGTTTGGCAGCTATTTGGGAATATTGCTATTGAAGAAGATGGAGAGAGTGCCATCAACGAACACAACAACTTCAGGACCTTTGTGCAGGCTCTGATGCTTCTCTTTAGGTGCTTTTTTGCATGTGTTTGAGCTCAACAGTAAGAGTGGATCTATTTACATACTGAAGGATTTTGCACTTTTTACACATGTTCAGTTCCTTCTACATTCCTTCTTTGCTTAAAGGTTTATAGAAATTATAAGCAGAGTATGTACTTTTTTTATATTCGAAGGAGTGCGACAGGAGAGGCGTGGCATGAGATTATGCTGGCTTGTTTGGGGGGTAAGGAGTGTGACCCCCTGTCAGGGAACACAGGACCAGAGTGTGGAAGCCAGTTCGCTTACCTCTACTTTGTCTCCTTCATCTTCTTCTGTTCATTCTTGGTAAGCACACACTTCAAAGTTTAACAGTCATTTCATAATCCTACGTTTAACTTAACTCACACTGTTTAACAGAAGCATTTACATCACTTGAACTTTTCCACATTTAATCACATCACAACCATAAACGTGTACTATTTTACTGGAGAATGTATGAATATGACACAGCAAACATGTAGAAGTAAATGTGCTGCTCAGATGAGAGCATTATTTTTATTTTAGGCCCCCATATAAAATGCATGCAAACACCATGCCTATAGTAAAATGTGGTGGTGGCAGCATCATGCTGTGGAGATTCTTTACTTCAGCTGTGTCCAAACCTTTTCACACTGGGGAAAGACTTGAAAGTAAAATTTCACAAATGCTCTTCTTTCAGTCTGTCTGTGCTTGAGTTATTTTGTCAAGAAGTATTGGCAAAAATTCCAGTTTTAAGATGTGCAAAGCTGACAGACCTCGAAGGTCTTGCAGCTATAGTTGCTGCAAAATATGGTTCAGCAAAGTACTGATTCAGAGGGACTGAATATTAAAACAGATAACACTTTCCAGATGTGTTCGTAAAGCATTTTGAAAAACCATCCATTTCCGTATCATAACACTTCTCAACTATGTATGGTGTACTGTATTGCTCTACCACAAAAATCCCTATAAAATAAATGAAAATTTGTGGTGTGTCAAATTTTTTATTATTCTACAATTTATGAATATTTTTCCAAGCCATTGTATATTAAATTCAACATGCATTTGAGAAAAAAAATCCAAGGTTTTGATTCCAGATGCAGAAATTATTTGACTGATTGGAAGATAATTTTTGTCATATTTAATGGTCACCTTCTCTTTCTTCTATGTGTGTGTTCAAATGCTTATTTGTGCAGATGCTGAATCTGTTTGTAGCCGTCATCATGGACAACTTTGAATACCTGACAAGAGATTCATCCATTCTGGGGCCTCACCACCTCGATGAGTATGTAAGGATATGGGCAGAGTATGATCCTGCTGCCTGGTGAGTGCTAACATGCATACACCCAGCTGCATATATCACACATCAAGTTACAATGTTGCATTCAGATCTGGTAAATGATTATCTGTTCTAACACGTTTCCTTACACAGAGATTCTAACCAGGGTCTGTGGTCACCTCAGAGTAACTCTGTGACCCTTTTTTTTTCTTTCTGGTAAAAAGGAAATCTGATTTGCAAATGTCTTTATAAGGAATAAAGCTGTTACTATCCCAGGGCTCTGCTTGTCACAACAAACTGAGGCTTATGCCAAATAGCTGTAAGGGGGCTGTTACAGATATGAGTATAACCACATGGGACCTCTGGTTATCTCCATCACACAGTAGAGCCCTTAATTTCTCCTCTTCCTCCCTCTTCCTTCCCGAGATATATCTTTCACCTGTTTCTAAATCTTTTCCCTCCACTGGAATCGGCATACTGGCAAAAACTTGTGGCAGTGTCTACACTCCACGCCAACCTTCCCTTTAATGTAAATGTCTGCTGTAGACATGCTAAGTTTCATGGTATCTGTATTCCAGATCCTTTGTGTTGCCCTATGCCGTCCTGTGAACTGTTTTAACTGTTAAGAGGTAAAAAGACTTGAGGGCTGAAACCAAATAGTCTTGAAAAAAATTGTATGTCCGTTTTATTACAATTTTATGATAATAATGGAGCTAAGTTTGGATTCATTTGTTCACTGAAAAGCTATCCAATGGTTGAGAGGACTTGCTTTTCTACAAACAAGTAGTGAGGGGAAAAAACAGGAAGCAAAAACAAACAGCGAACACTAAACATGTATTTAAGAGGGAGGGGCTCCTCGCATCAAAAGTAGCTATTAAGCAATTACCAAGCACATGCTTTCCTAGCCTGTGTTATTTCTTGAATTGCATTGTTTATACACTGCAGCCTTCTCACTAAATATCTAAGGCTTGCATTATAAAGGCTAAACAATCATTTAATAAAGGATGGCATGCTCTGAAGTGATGTTTTTGTAATTTATATTCTCTCAAGGATCATTTTTACAATACTGTAAAGTATTTTCTTGTTCTTGTCGATCTTGTGTTCTTGCTCCCAATGTCGTCTCTTCTCTCTGGATGCTTTTTTTCCTTTTCCTGTTTGTGTGCGTGTTTAACTCCCCTGTATTCTTCTTGCAGCGGGCGCATACATTATAAGGACATGTACAGTTTATTACGAGTTATCGACCCGCCTCTTGGCTTAGGCAAGAAATGCCCCCATAGGGTGGCCTGCAAGGTTTGACTCTCATTCAAATGAAACCTTCTCAACCACACTTGCTAGCCACGGCATCCAGGAATGGATTGAATGCTGCTTTTGTTTTTTATTTGTTTTTGGTTTTTTTGTTCATTTAGTTGGTTTTCTTTTCTTTTTCATTTCAACTTGTTTTCCACCATTATCGACTTGCATTCTGAACTGCTGAGAGAATGTGCAGGACAATGCAGACACCTAGAGAAGCATGTGAAATGCCTAAACTGAAAATGTTAAGACGTTTTGCCATTCTAAACTGGAGTTATTTTTTTGTATTTCTTTTGACTATCTTTTGATTTTTTTTGTATAATTTTTTTTGCTTGCTGTGGAGCCATGGCTTTAATGTAGCAAGCTACGGTTGTCCACTGTAGTGTTGCATTGTTCTTGGTTTTTGGGGGTTGGGGGAACAACAGAAACTGCATTGACACCCCTTCCTCTTCCTCCCCTTTCTAATCAGAGCAGACACAGCTTGTTGCCTTCTGTCAAGCTTTGCCCTGTCTTTCTTTGGAAACACGCACAAACATACACTGACAAACTGAACACACACCTCCATACAAAAGCTTCAGTTCACCTGGTCAAAAATTGTGGTACAGTAAACACTGATGTTTTTGAAGGGTTATGTTAAATCTCAATTAAAGATAGAAACAAACTATCGAATCATCATTATTTAGCTTAATGAGTGTTTTAGCGACCAACAGCAGTAGAAGGCAACATTTAAAAGAAAGAAATTAAGCATTAGTGATATATCCTTGTAAATGTTCTCATTACTTAAGTTCTTATTTTAAAATTCATCACCCAGGGAGTTCTGTAAAAGACTGCTAATAACTGCAAAGCATTAAAGTAAGTGTTTAGCACAAAGAAGTTGAAAACATACCAACCAAGCCTTATTCTTTTTGAAGATTAGTAGACCCGTACATTATATTGAAATCTGTCAACATTAAAGCATCTGTTGGCAAAATTGTCATTGTGACAGGCTGCTTGTACTACTATTCAATTCAATTCAATTTAAGGGTGAAAAAAACATTCATCGTTAAAGAAAACCCAGATTACATGCCTACTATAAAACAGTTCTGCAAGCCATAGACATTAAAATAGGCAGTGATCTTGAAAACAACTGGCCCCAAAATTGCAGGCTCATGGCCTTTTGTGACTGGATAAAAGAATGTGTTCATTTGAGTGATTATTAATTTTATGTAGCAAAATGTAAATGGAAACATTACATCATATATGAAAGGTTATCTAAGCACAACTTAAAGTTTGGCCTCTTCTTTGAACCAAACATTGGTGCAAATAATTTTTCCTTTTGCAGATTTATTTATCTTTGACTCTTTTTTTTTGTTTTCTTTAAACATCCACAGAATTAGTGGCTGTAAAAACTGTTTTTATTCATGTTTATCTTTAATATAAAATACACATATTAAATACAGTAAAAACATGACTAAATTCCAGCATTCAGCTTTTATTTGCTGTCTCTTTCTTTTTCTGACTCTCACGTTTAAGATGAAAGATGATTTTAACTCCCAAAAAAAAACCACACTCCCACAGACTCTCTAAGTCAAAAGCTTGTCCTCCTGCTGTCTATTTATATTTGTTTTGGTGAATTTCCTCCCACTTTCTCTTGTATCTTTCTAATATTCTATTTTCAAATCTATATCTTAACTACATCTACTTTCTGCCTCTCTCTCCTTCTCTTGATTTTGATAACGGGGTGGTGGCACTGGCTGATGTTGCAGTGGCAGGATCAGTTGCAGGGAAATGTATGACATGCTGAGACACATGAGTCCTCCGCTGGGCCTAGGAAAGAGGTGTCCAGCACGGGTGGCCTACAAGGTCAGAAAGGCCCACCCCCACATCTCTATCAAAGTCTCCTGATGGGTGTTGTGGGGATTCGGGGGTGGTCTGTAAGGGAGGGACCAGGGATTTAAGCGCTCAACGTGGTGTAAACTTTAGTGTCATTGTTTCTTTGGTTTTCTTTCTGTTTCTTTTCGTGGAAAACTTTGGGTCGGCTGGTCGGTGTTGTGGCCTTTGTGTGGTGGTGTGGAACTGGTGGGTGCAGGTAGCAGGATAGTCATTTCGAAGGGTTCCAAGCAGGGATGGCATATCCGCAGGAGGGGACGAGAAAGAGGGACCCTCTCAGCTCGTTTGCACTGGACAGGCAAGCTCACAAACACATACATGCAGGAACTGTACAGAACCTAATTGATGTGATTCTTTTCCCTTTTTTCCATATAGTTAGATCATAATATTGCAGCTCTTTAAATAAGCCAAACTTTTATAGTAAAAGACACCAAAACAAAAGAAATACTCTTATCCGACAGCATGCATGTGCAGCAGGGCTTGGAAGGTCCACCAGACTTAATGTCCTCTAATTCGCTCCCTCCTGTGGATGAGGCCGATACTGAAACATACACACTCACATACACAGAAACACAGGGAATTAGGTCACATCAACCTACACATAGATATTTTCTGCTATGTGTCATGGTAGAGAGAGCAGGAGGGCTTGTTTCAGTGATGTGTTTTCCTCAGGGAGCCTTTGGTTGCCATTCAGAAGCCGTTCTTTTTTCTGTCACCCTTCATGTAGCAGCTCCAAGCCCCCGAGCAGCCTTTTCTATCTGCAAGTCCGATCTCTTCTTTGTCCTTTGGCTCTGTCGTCAATGCAGTTCTATTCTGTTTCCAGCCCCCTTTCATCTCTGAATATTGCTGCTCCCCTTCCCACACATACGCTCACCTCCTTTCTGCACGGCCGATGACCACCCACTGCCACCTTATTTTTACCTCTGTACATGCCCCCTGTTTGTCAAATACAACAGACACAAAGAGTCATTAAATATTTCCAAAATAGAAGCTTGCAGAGTGGTAATCACATCCATGTGAGCATATATTCCCTTAACTCCTCCCGTGATCAGCTCCCATGAGAAATCACTGGCAGATCACTGCAAGCCTCCGGGGGGGAGGGGGGGGGGGCAGCCAGCCAAACAGCCTGTAGGCACAGGAGACCATTTCCATTCCCAACCATTGCTCCTTCATCAACAGACTTCGGGCAAATAGTGCTGACATTTTACTGTATTTACCATTGCATATTGAATAGAATTTACACACAGTTGCAGTCGTTATTAATGTCTCATTCTCATGCATTTCCATTTGTTAATGAACATTTTCATCAAGAGTATTGTGTTATTGGGTCATTTCCTAGAATAAATACCAAGCCTCACAAAAAAAGAGAGAGTGCTACTATTTGACCCATGCTTTTCAAGCTCTGTTGATCTCTTTCTCATTTGTGTCTTTTAATTTTGACACCAATCCCTGTCCCTTTCCATTGTTACATCAGATGCACCCTCACTATCTCTCTTTTTGTCTGTAAGTTATTTGTTTTCAAGCTTGAGTTCCTTGCAAACTTCATCGCATTTTACTGTTTTTGTGTCTTAAACAAAAAACATCTGGAGATTCAAATGTTTGCCAATTCTTCAATGCAAAACCGCTCAAGCTCAGTCAGACTGGATGGAAAACATATATATAAACAGCAAATTTTAAGTCTTACCAGAGATTATCAATTCGAATTAGGTCTGGAGGATCTGGAAAGGAATACAGTATGCTATGCTCTAGACTGTTGTTACATTGTTGGACCCCTGAAAGGTGAACCTCCGACCCAGTCTGAAGTCTTTGAGGCTTCTGATGTTTTTTTTAATGATAATTACCCTATATTTAGCTGCATCCCTGTTCCCATCAACTCTGTCCAGCTTTCTTGTCACTGATGACGAAACGAATCCCCACAGAATAATGCTGCCACCACTATGTTTGATGGTTGGGACGGCGTGTCTTCGTTTCATTTGCTTGTAGGTTAAAAGATTCGATTTCGATTTCATGTGATCAGAACACATTGCTGGGTCCCCTACAAGGCTTGTGATAAACTGCAAATTAGACTTTGTTTGTTTCCCATAGCCAGATTTAGGAGGTGGTTGAGGAATATAAATACCTCGGTGTTCACCTTGACAACAGACTGGACTGGAGACGCAACAGTGAAACCGTCTTCAAGAAGGGACAGAGCAGACTGTACTTCTTGAGGAAGTTTAGGTCCTTCAAGGTTTGCAGCAAGATGCTGCAGATCTTCTACAAGTCTGTTGTGGAGAGTGTAATCTCTTCAGCCGTCATCTGTTGGGGTAGCAGCATCAGAGCCAGGGATTTAAATAGGCTAAACAAGCTGATAAAGAAGGCTGGTTCTGTTCTTGGGACAACTGTGGAAAATCTGGAGATGATCATGCAAAGAAGGATTCTTCATAAAATCAAAAAATTTATGGACAACCCTGAGCATCCTCTTCATGAGACAGTCATACAACATAAGAGCGTCTTCAGTCGGAGGCTTCTTCAGTTTCGCTGCAATACAGACCGCTACAGGAAATCCTTCCTGCCCACAGCCATCATCATCTACAACAACTCCTTAAAGAATTAATTATATGAGCTATACCAACACTTAATTTCCCCTCTGGGATCAATAAAGTATTTTTGAATTTTAAATTGAATTTGTCAAGTGCACATCTCCCACAAAGTTAACATGCGCTTTTTGGTTACTTCTCTGATCAATGATTTCCCTGCCCAGCTTGTCAATTTAGGTGGACAGCTAAGTCTTAATAGTTTTTCAGTTGCAAAAAAAGATGCACATACATGTCCCGTAAAAAACTCGGCCACAATATGAGTAAAAAAAGCTCTTGAATGAAGAGTCAAGTGCTCAGAATATCACTTTGTTGCAGTAGAGTGCTACAATAAATGAGCCAGAAATCAAGTCTGAACTATGCAATTTCTCTGTTCCTTCAATACTTTTTTGTAGGTGTGCCATACTCTTTTCATTTCCTATAATGCACAAAACAATATTCGATGAGATGTTTAAAGCTTTTTCGCTTGGGTGGACTGAAGGCAAACGGTTCCCCTAGATTTTCTCTATACTGTCAGAGTAAAGGAAGTTAAATGAAAATTAATTCTACAACATTCATATTTTTACTGTATAAAATAACGGTAACATTTTGCTTTATCTTCAGTTGTGCACTACTTTATGTTGCTCTAACACACACACACACATACCCCACAAAATGCTTTAAAGTTTGCGGTTGTATTCTGGCAAAATGTGAAAGAGTTTGCAAGGCATTATAAGCGTCCTTCTTGATAGAAAGAAAATTTGCAACCCCTCTGTTCCCCTGCCTAACAACACATGCTTTACATGGAGGGTCTAATCCAATAATCTGTCCCTTGAACATCACTACTAGAACATTTCCATACGTGTGTTTTTTAATTCAAGCTTCACTTTAAATTTTCCAACCAGTTCACAGAACAAGGATCTTATTTAGCTCTACTGCGTTTCATAGTCGACTGTCTCTGTCCGGAGGAGAGACACCAGAGCTTTCAGGCAGGACTGCTTTTTACAGATACAGCCAGCCAAGAAGGGCAATGTTTCTGTTTCTGTTGTTGTTGTTTTGTTTTGTTTTTTGATTCTTTTTAAATGCATTATTTTATTTTTGGTCAATATTTTTCTTATATTTGTCACTTCAGGGCCAATTGGTTTTTCTTGCTCTGTCATCTCTCTTTCTCAAACTTTCTATTTCAGTTACATATTTCCTGGCACTCCATGTTTCACTTCATGTTCCCTACATATGTTTAGTTTATGTTTACCCAAAAACTTACATATTTCTGGACAAAAGTAACACCTCCATGGTGAGCTTTTCTTGCTTTTTTCTCTTCCCAATTTCCAAAAAACACTGCTCTCTCTCACCTATTAACCTTCTTAACCTTAACCTGTTTTTTACACACTAGACCTCATAAAACTATCAGTGCAGCAAATTGCTCACCTGTGTCAGCACACATTTTTTCTCTTTTCTTATACCAACAACCACTTTGAAACAACTCAAGATCATTCCAATGTCACCAACAGTGAATTTCTGTACACAGCTACACAGCTGCTTCTCCTGTGAGACATTGTGTGTGTGTGCTGCATGCTTGCATGGGGACAGTATGTGCAAGAAGGACTTGGGGAAAGATGGAACAATGTAGATGCATTTAAATGGAATGTGCACGGGGATTGCATGATGCAATGCATGTAAGGGCTTTTTGCCCATTTTGTTGTCTTTTTCCACCAAAACACACACGAGCATCGTGCAGTGAGTTGGTGTCTGTCTTTGTATTGTCCTCTTCTAATACAAGTCAATGAGACCTGTACAAGATCAAACCAATAAATAAAAAACAATGTGTTTTATCCCTTTAATTTTTCCTATAATTTGTTTTTAGTTTATTGGTTTATCAGCTGGTCTCAGTTGTTTTTACTGTGAACCTCCAAACCTTGAGGGGGAGCTCTAGGCAAAACACTAGGCACTGCTCAGCCTGTAATGACTCATTTGCTAAACCAGTCTGTAAGGGCTTTTAAATGTCAGTATTCACATGATAAAAGTGGCCGTTATGAAACAAATCATGATTGTTACCTGATTGACTCTTTGGCACTCACATTATGTTTAATGCCATAAGACGAACTAAGATATATTTGGTGGGATTTCTCACTGAAAATGTGCTATATCTAATCTGACCCATTACAGGTAGAGTTAGTTCCTATTATATATGCCGTGCAAAGCTCCTTCAATCTGAGGACCCTTGCCCTTCTCCCTTTCCCAGCTCCCCTTCCAGCCACAAAACCTTGTGGTCTTGTCACCTGGAGGTTCCATAAACATGTCTCTAACTTCCCAATTTTACTCACTGCTAACCTCAATTGGCTTTCTCACAGAGACTGCTCCGTATGGATCTGCCTGTGGGTGATGACAACACGGTCCACTTCAACTCCACTCTTATGGCTTTGATCCGCACAGCTCTCGATATCAAGATTGCGAAGGGTACGAAATATTGAAATATACCTTCCCACTAGAGGCAACATCTAGTTTATGAGATAAGATAATACTCAATGTTCGGTTCCAAAGAACGAGAAGAGTATTTAGCAATGTTTTTGAAAAATTTAAGATTTCCCCTTTTTTTTTTTTACCAATAGAGCAAAAATCCCCTCAAATCACAAATTGTTTTTAAGACTCGTTAATCAATTTAGAATAATTCAGCTCAGGTTTAATTTATCCTTATATTATTGTATGCTTGTCTAAATCCAAAGTTGGCCTAAATTAAAATTTATAAAACTCTGGTGTTATGTGTTTTTCCAAACGGAATAGAGGTTTCAAAAATGTTCAAATCTTAAATTTGTCCTGGAATTGTCGTGAATGCGTAATCCTGATCAGCAGAAAGATCCCGACACAGAATGGGGGGTTAAAGTCAACCCACCAAAACCATGCCCCTGATTTACTTTGAGAGGTAGTCAGAAACCAGCAACCATTCTGAACTGAAATTTGTTTTTCAGGATTACGGAAGGAGTATTACATAGTAACCTGACACAAAGACAACAGGGTGGTTGTGGGTGCAGAAAACACAGAGACAATGGCATTAGGAGTGTCTGTATGATCGGAGAAATATGTTGATCAGTAAAATCTGATGGTGACATGTTTTATTATGCATACTACAAAAACTTTGTATTTAAAGCTTTATGGGCATTTGGGCAACTTCCCAGAGGGCTGTGACACAAAATGCACCCAGGAATTGGGGGAATGCCTCCAAATATCTTATGCTCAGGTGAAATGCAAGCTATCAGTAATGCCACTTTGATTCCAGAACTCCAGCTGTATGCTCGTCAGATCGACCACTGTAGTGTGAAAACTCATGATTGATTCTTAATTTTTTTTTTGGGGGGGGGGGGTTGGTGGGGCTGCTAGTGTTACAGCTATAATCTGAAAGGGCTTGCGTGTTTTAGATTTTAAACCAGAGAGGATCAAATTTAGTTAAGACTGTAAAAACCGTAAAGTAATAGCTCTAAAGCAGCTACTAACTACACTTACTTTAGTGTTGTTAGTGGCTAACACTTAGCCAGTTGGAGTATTCTCACAGTGTAAACCATTCCTATTTTGTCTGCCTCACTGTAACCATTTCCTTTTTGCTACTAAGTATCCAAAATGGACCCAGATCAATTATTTAAAGTTGGTTAGGGCTTCCACAGTTTTATAACCTGTTGTCAATGCTTTTGTGAACAGACTATGTCAGTACAGCAGGGCAGCTCAAAAACTATAGCCTGTCTTACTTCAAAATAAGAGTCTCAAAAATAGATCAAACAGGGTGTCAAGCTTAAAGTGCTTTGAGTACACTTTTAAATCCGAACTTCATAATAATAGCCTACGCTTACCTCAGCAGACAAAATTGGATAAAGCTTCAAAACACAGACTTTCATTATGAAATATTTTGCATTTTATTATTGTAAGATCTCATGCCGTTTTCTTACGTCTTTCCTCATTTGGCCTGGTCTTTAGATTAGGCGACATATTTAGTATGTTATGGTTTAAAATTGAAGGGATTCCAGATGGAGTCACTATCTGAACTGATTCTAATACTGTCTTACTAATAAACACCTTCTTTCTTTTTGTCTGTCTCCTTGTTTGTTTCTCCTGTGTGTTCCTTTTTTATATCAATTTTTCTTTGAATGAATAATGTGTTATTGTGTGTTAAACATTCTAAACCATATTATTGATTTGTACTTTTGCATGGTGGATGTATGCATTGGACTTGTTGTGAATATGTCTAGGTGGCATTGACAAGCATCAGATGGACGCGGAGCTAAGGAAAGAGATGATGGCGATATGGCCCAACCTCTCCCAGAAAACTTTGGATTTGCTGGTCACACCACACAAGGGTAAGTCTCAGAGTGCTGGTGCAGACATAGATTTGTGGCGTGGTCCAGCCACCTTATGGCACCCAGTGCTCCTACGATGATTCACTTCACACCACCTGAGGTCCGCTTTTCTCAGTCAGTTTCTCTCTTTTTCTGTCTATGTCACAGCTGCACCCTCTGAATCAGCTGGCAGATCCCTAAACACATATTAACACATCTCCACCAAATAAAATAAAAAAAACATACACATAAAAACACAACTCTGCAGACAAAATAAACACATACACTAGACCCCAGAACTCCTATCTTACTATTTGTTGCTTTATCTGTGCCTGAAATCAGAGGGTGTCATACTATAGATAAACTCTCTATAGATGTCTTTTCACTCCAGGCAGTTAGAACCTAAGGCTAACTCTAGCTTTCTATGTCTTAGAAATTGTATACATACAGAAGACATTTGCGTACATCCCAAACTTTCATCAAAAAACCATCTAAGCTCTCGTATTTTGTCCAACAAAGCTACTGCTGCCAATTTTTACTTGGTGTCCCTTTTATCTTTTTTGTGAGACAAAGCACTGGTTTCACCTCCCTAAAAAAAATCTGTGCAAACTCCTTTTGACCACATTAACAAACTCTTTGTTGGGACAGAGCAAGGAACTGCTTCCGTTAAATAAGAGAACAGATTAGGCCAAATTTAAATTTTAAATAATACAGAAATGGCTAAATTTAGCAAAACTGTCAAGATAAAGGTATTGTGTAGTGGTCAGTGCATCATTTATAGCCACATTAAAAACATGTGTTTTCCCTGAATTTAATGTATTTGTATATTTAATTTAATACATTAGAAGGCAGATTTTTTTTCACCAGCTGAAGTTTTTAGATTGTGCTCAATGCAATGTATTAAATTCTGATTTGCAGTGTCAGTGGCATTGCAGAAATGCAGCTCACCATCAGTATATACCTGCATCTCTCTGCAGGGATAATTAGACAAACAATGTGATTTATGTTAATAACTTCTATGGTTCTCAACTAAAGTGATTGTTTTTACTTTCTTCTTTGGGCCCCATCCAGCATGATTTAGCTGCCTCCCAGCTCCACTGTCCCTGATACAAAGGACTCAATTACCTTAACAGCCCTTTATTAAGTAGTATAGAAGTCTTTAGATCCATCAGTTTATTACGGGAAAGCATTTCTAAGCTATAGGAAGATAAGGACTGGGAAACAGTACTCAGGTTTTTATTTTTTAAAGAAGCTCTTCAGCATCAATTTAAGCACTGAAGATAGCACCGAAACCTCTTTAATGGAAAACCTTAAATCAGTGTCACATGTACCAGTGTTGCAATGTTAGCTCCCTCTATTGGTTCCCAGAATAAAGTTTCATTCGCTCCAATTTCCAAATTACATCAGTTAAAAACTTGATGAAGCTTACATTTTGATGATATTTCTCTGCACTTTTTCTTGAGAGGTTCATCCCGGTGCAGACATGTAAACATATGTGACACACTCTTAACCATGAAGTGGTAGAAATTATTTGGATGACTTTAATGCTGAAGATAAACTGGTAATGCTTGTACTGCATGCATGTACAAAGAGTTTGATTTGGAAATGTGACTATATGTTAATGATAATGGCAGCACCCCCAGAGTATATCAATTTCTAAAGCTGTTTGTGGTTCAAAAGATTGAGAAATGTTATTTGAGTGCATGAATCTTGCTATAAAAGATATATGGGAATATAAAGATTGAAGAATGCATTCATATTGGGAATGTCATTGGGACTGCATGGCATTTTCTTTAAAATAACAAGCACGACTTACAGTGGATACAAAAAGTCTACACACCCCTGTTAAAATGGCAGGTTTTTGTGATGTAAAAAAGATGAGTCATTGATGAGACAAGATGAATAATGTCAGATATTTTTTTCACCATTTAATGTGTCACATGTCCAGTAAAAATCAACAGAAAAACAAACAAACCTGTTGGAAAAAAAAGGCACTAAAAACCTTGTTGCGTAAGTACTGTATACAGAAAACTAAACTAAACTGTGAAATGGCTAAGCCAGAGTTCAAATATAAATCCAAAAGAGAATTTGTGGGATAATGTTAAGAGGGCAATTTACGCAACCAGGTTATTGCAGCTGTTTTGTTTTTTTTGGTTGTTGTTGGGGTTTTTTAAAACACTTTTCCCCAAGAAATTTGTTTGATTTGCAATTGAATTGTACACGATAAGTGTCCCATTATTTGTGAAAAAAGTTATGAAATGATTTAATAAATAAAAGTGATCATATTCTCATTGTTTTTGCATCACAAACACCAGGAATTCGAGTACTTTTGAGAGCCATTCTATTTGAGGAAATATTTTTTTTAATGTTTTATCCATCTGTCTGTGAAAAGACTTATTGCTCCATCTGTGTATGTTTCTGTGTGGTAAAGCGCAGGTTGCACTTTGTGTGCATGCCTCGCTCTTCCCATCCCCCATGCTCAGGGTCCATACCAAAGTGTCTAATCCTGCAGGGTAACTTGTCATTCTCTCAGCAGCAACAGACTTGACGGTTGGGAAAATCTACGCGGCTATGATGATCATGGAGTACTATCGGCAAAGCAAGATCAAACGATCCCAGGCTCTTCGCGATGAACAGGTACTGCGGTCTCTAGTAAAGTAACACCCTCCCGTCATCTGAGCCCCTGAATTAAAAGGCAGACTGACGCGCTGAAATAAAGACCACAGGTGTGTAGATTCAATTCTACAAATGTGGGCTGTGACAGCCTCTGTCCCAATCAGGACTTCCCATTCAGTTAAATTAAAAGTCACAAGAAGGACTTTGTGATTAAACGAACCATGGTGGAAAAAGCTTTCTGCAAACACATTGCTGCCACCTTGTGGCCAAAGCCCATTACAAGGATTTTAATTTTGACATTTTGGTGGTGTGAAGCTTTAAAACTTAACCTTTCTCAAAATTCAAAGCTCAGAATGTAACATTCAGGTTACTTTTTTTTTTTTAGCCTAAAGTGTTGTCACAGCCCCAAAGGTGCCCATACATGAATAACCATGGGTGTCTTTCCTTTTTTGACTGCCTGCAAAAACACTGCATCTGCTAACCTAACCTTGGACTGTTTGCACTGCAAAAAAAGCCCTCTTCCTTACCCTTCAACTCAGCACTCAAGCACTTGTCAAACAAGTAGAGTGACCACTCTCTACATGTTTGTTATTGTATGTTTTTTGGAAACATGAGTGGAGCTCTTTTCTGAGTGGAACTGTTTTGCTTCTTGACAGGATTATGCTACTGTATTAACAATATTTGCCTGCTTCACATATTAACTGCATGTGATTATATGACCATTAGGAACATGTTTTACCTCATTTGTTCCCTTTGACTGAAACCACACATGATGCCCCCCATTCATTCATTCAGTTTAACATTTGTTCTTTTCACAAAAACTACACACTATCAGATTGTCTCCACCTCATGTGATTGTTATAGTACCATATTGGTCTCAGCTTTAAAGACCCATTTGCCACATTATGTCAGAGGCACCAGCTCCCCCGTTTTATCTCCCACTGGTTGTCAGTAGAACCACATTGCTGTATTAAGGTAAAGAGGGAAACTAAATATACTAGGGATATAAAGTTGTAATAACAAAAAAATTGTTGCATAAAAACATGCTGAAGTTTATTAACAGAAATGTGGCAGCCTTCAGATCATTGCTGCCTGTATCATCAATATTTTACTTACATGTCTATTTTAATTTGCTTGCTTACTTTAAAAAAATATAAAAGTAATCCATAACCGTATAATGATTGCACTTGTTACATAAAATCCGTAAATTCCAGACTGAAGTTTGTAGTCACTCTCTGGTCTCCCTCTCCGTTTGTACAGTGAAGTCAGGGCTTGTGAATTTGGTGGAAAAAAAGGCTGATATATAATACCCACCCAGTTCATCTTTAAACCAGACAGTTGTCTGTGTTTTTGGATAACAAACACATTAACCATAAGTAAAGGTAGCCATAGCTATAAATAGCTCTAAACATTTTTGATGGGGAAGCTATAACATTGCATACAAAAGAATTCATTTATCATATTTTAAAATAGCAATGCTGTTTAAACTAAATACTTATTTACTAATTTTTTTTCTTCAGACTGATTTCTCTGTCATCTCCTGATTTAAGCCAGCCAGTGCAGGGCTCATGTGTAAAAATTAATAAAGTAAACATAAAACCAAATGGATCTATAAAAGGTCAGTCTGGTTGTAATATCACAAAGTGAAGAACATCTGTTGTGACTAATTCTTTTAGGCTTTTTTGAATAAAAATGTTTAACATACATTATTATTATTATTATACTTTGTTTAATATGCATAGTGCTTGTACAGATCCTTTTGACAAACAAGACGGATCACTCTTCAAAACTAACATTTTACCTTCTGCTGGATTATAGAAAATTTTCACTTAAAGTTTGCTCAAAATATAATACAAGGTGAAATAAAGTTTTGTCAGTCTTCTTAGAACTTCTTTAACAGATGATTAATAAATGAATCTCAAGGATATTGTAGTTCACATTTGACTTTTTCCTTTATCATCCTCCCTCTTTTATAACTCCTTTCCTTAGTTTTACCTCAACTAATCCAGCTGCATGTTGCATCTTGTTTTGCCTCTTCTGTCCATGTTCATTATTAGCTGATTGGGTGAGGAAACCTGAGATCCTATTTCAGTGTTCTAGCGCTGGTTTTCTGCAATTATTTAGGTGTGCCTCTGCTTAACCCACCTAAAGTGAACTAGTGGGTCATTAACAGGCCCTTTAAAATTTGATGTCATGTTGAGGATGTGATGAAACATTTAAATCTAGGCTGTCGAACCAGAAAAAAAAAATTTAACTTGCAGGACACCAGCCCTTAAGACCTGGATTTGCACACAACTGCCCCATAGGGTCCCTGATCCTTTTCTTTAGTCCAGCTCTGGTTTCAGTGGTGATTTCCTCTGTTGCTTAACTTCCTGGATGTTCTCTCTTTTTCTTGATCTACCTGTGGGGTATCCCTTTTTCCAGAGTGATTCTTTTTAGTTTGATCCCATGATTTTGTTTGCCTGGCCTTGCTTTAGGCAACTGCCTACCTTGTTTTCCTGCTCTGCTCCTTTTCCCTGCATTTCCCTGTCAGTCTGCCTGATAGCTGGCGACGGCCATGTTGTATATCTCAAACAGAACCGAACGCCATTACTGTTTCAGCGCGTGGAGCCACCAACCCCCTCCCAGGACGGGGTTCCGGGACTCAATGCCTTGCCTCCACCTGAGACAACAGATGCTGGCAACAGCTTGTAAGTTTATTGTTTACTGGTGGCGGTTTTGACAGTGTTGTTTGTTTAAGAGAAATCAAAGCAGGAAGATGTGTTGCTGTGTGTGTCAAAGGCCAGTGGAGGGCGGGATCCCAGAGAGCCAGTCGTGGGTGACAGCTCGTGCCACGGAGATGTCCAAGATTGCTGGACCCTGGAGCACTGGGGGACACTCTGAGGATGGCTTAGGAAGCATGACCAACTCACAGGTAGACGGTTTTAAAAGACACATCCAATAATAATTTTAGTACAATACACACACTACACATTTAAAATGCATCCTCATCATGTGTAAGTTTGAGTCAGTAAGTATTTAAGATTAGATTTTTGCTTTAAGTAAATTTTACTCTGTAAACTCTTGGATGACGCCATCGACATGAACATCATAATAATTTTTGTTTCTAATAAGGAATTTGAACCATTTGTGCAGGGTGCAGTGATTTGACAACAAAAACAACAATTTGCTGCATGAGTTTGAATTTATTCCGATTTCTTTTCTAATCCACACAGATTCAAACCGATACATAAACTCAGCAGTTATTAGATACTCCCATTCTGTTCACTGCCTGAATGAGGAGAATCTTAAAGCAGATGAGCTACAGCAGCAGAAAACCATAGCAGATGGTACTACTGTCAGCTGTCAGGAAGCTGGGGCTACAGTATCCACTGACTCAACAAACATGAAATAACAGATTGCAAAATTGATCAAATCATACGTCATCTAGTACGCCTTGATTTCACCCATGACATTCAGTTTGTATGGTTAGAATGTAGAGTACATAACATGAAACCATGGATTCATCCTGTCTTGTTTCAGCATTTTAGGCTACTGGTGGTGATGTGATAGTATGACAGCATCATGCTGTGGGTCTGTTTAGTTGATAGTGGTTTTGCACATTGTACAGAGTGGAACGATGAAGACAGAAAACTACGGTACTTTAAAATTGACACAGGGATCCCAAACACACATCTAAGCTAGTTTTGAAATTGACAAAGCAGGCTACTATAAAGCTTCTGAAATGGCCCCAACCTCAATCAAATCAAACATTAGAAAGCTATGCTTAAAAGTTAGTACCAGGCAATTTAGATCAACTCTACAATTTCTGTGGTCAAATATCTTCCAAGAATTATGCCATAGGCCTATTCATGGATACTAAAAATTGTGTGGTCAAGGAGCAACTTGCTATGTAATATTTAAGGAAATATTACTGAAGGTGTAATACAGGTACATCTCAGTAAATTAGAATATGCATTTTGATGAGGCTTGTTTGTCAGACTAAAACTACCTTTTGAAGATAACATTTAAAATGTTTAATGGTCTGATGTAATATTCTAATCTTAAATGTCATGTTTTCATGAGCTGTAAGCAGAAAATCATCAAAAATAAATACTCAGTTATAATGTTCTATTTTTTCGTTCAGTGAACTGAAATAAATGAACCTTTCAATAATTTTAACATTTGTTGAGATGCACCTGTGCAAATATTTGAGCCTATACATACTATTCTGACACTGTATGGATTAGAAAACATCCAGAAACAATTTAAAATTGTACACAAACTTGTTTTTGTTTTTTGAATAATTCAGTTAAGTTATATGTTGAAACATCAGTCCACCCTATTTAAAAGAATGGTTTAAAAAATTGTTAAAAGGTCCAAATTATTATGACATTCACATTATGACCATAATGGTGTATATAAAAACATCAACACATCTTTATCTTCCTTGTTTACAAGGAGGATAAAGATGATGATTTAATGATAGTGATAATTATGATAATGGTTTAATTACTAATTAAATCAAAGCTGTTTACTATAATTGAGGTAGTATGAAATGTCCTTTGTTTCATGTTTTAACGTTACTTCCACTTAGTTTCCTATCACTCTGTATAAAACAAAGCTATCTTGGTAAAAAGTAAAATGGGTTTAGAATTGCTGCCGGACCATCTTCACTGGCTTGTTGTCTTTGCTAAATCATTTCCAACTATTGTCTTATCTGCCCAGAACTTAAATTTTTCAACTGTCTCATCCTCTAAACTTATACTCGCCATTTTTTATTGTATCCTCCCTGAAGCACACAACTACATGCATCTATCTTGTGTTTGTCTTCTAAGTGACTCATGTTCATGTTTTTTGTGCTCCTAGATCTAATCAGTGGCGTCTGCATCAGATATAACAGACCCTCCATACTGATTGACAGAAAACGTTTAAAATGACACGTGTATAGTTTAAAAACAACTGTTCCTGATGATCAGATTTTGGTATACTCCAAATAAAAATAGATTTGTCCATATTTGAAATTTAAAATCTGCATTTTGTCAACAAAAACAAGATGCTTAATTTGTGTTAACTGCATTGCATGCAAAATAACCTTCAACAGCAGTTGTCATTTTTACACAACTTTGGCTGCGACCTGCAGTGTGTCACTATTGAATCAGGATAACTTTTTTATCGTTGTTTGTCTCATAAGTCCCTGAGGTTGCACATGACTTCTCCTCAAATCCATACCTGCTATGTTTCCAGAGCTTCTTTATCTATCATAGATACCTTTCAACAAAGAAAAATATCCTTCCATTGTCCACTCAGTTGAGTTGGTCGCAGCTTTTGTTTGGAGTGTACTTCCTGTCATTTATTGCTTAAATTTAAATTGGTACGGCAGTCAATTCCAATACATACATTTTCCAAATTCTCCCACCCTTAGTTCTCAACTGTACCAGACATTTTCCAACTGTGTCCGTACTCCCTGTTAGAAATCATGGCAGCCAATCACACCATCTCCTGCTCTCCTGCTCTGTTTACAGACGGTAGAGATGAGAGAGATGGTGCAGGATGGTATCTCGGATACTGAGCAATTTCCACCAATGGAAGGCCATGGCAGGGCCGTTTCCATGCCTCGCCTCCCAGGCGACAACCAAGTGAGCAGCATCCCCACCTCTCCACTGTCTTTGTATTTTCTCTCCCATCGTGTGTGTGCCTCATGTGCTTTTATTTAGCACCATTACATTTTATAAGGTCTGAGTCAAAATTGCTCCTGGGGGTCCCAGACGGAAGAAAGTCTGGGAACTGATTAAGACAGCATTGGACAAATTGCTGCGATTGCTGGTATTTGTTTTACATTAAGATTCATGTTTATTCAGAAACAATCAGTGTCCATAACTGTCATGAAAAGTCTGTCCTTCATTAAAATATTGCTGGCTAAAACATAGATATGTTTTACCAGCTGCTGCCTACTTGCTAGAATTTTGCTCAGCAAGTCTAAATCAGACCTTTTAATATCAGTTTATTATTCACCTGCATGAGAGTATTTAATCGTGATTTTCTTGTTTTTCATCCCACACCGTCATCTATTTTATCATGATACATATATCAGTGAGTGCTCTGGTTGTCAATGACACACAAACCTTTTATAAACACGTTCACAGTTCCCAAGCCCAACTTTTTATTTATTTTTTCTACGCCTTTTGTCAGGACCCCTATCTATATATTCACTTTTTAGTTTGTTTTGTTAAACTGTTTCTTTCTTACAGGCAAAGGTTTTAGTACTCGCTGTTTGGAGTAGAACAAGCGTAATGCTGTGTGTCTAAATATGTGTGGCAACGTGCGCAAGTGTGTGTTATGCATGAGTGTGCTTTGCAGGTTTTCTGTGATCTCAGAGTCACATTGGTCCTGTCACTTTGTTGTGTGCTGCTATTTGAAATCAAAGTGCATATTTGTGTATGAAATTTCATACGTGGGGATATTTTGCCTACTGTCATTGCTGTTGTCACCAATGTGCTGTTGATTTCGTTCTTTCAGGCACTCAAGAACAAAACTTAAGTGCATCTTTGATTGCTTAAACAAAAATATAGTGCTTTGCAAGATATTCATAATACTTTAACTTTTTTGTACATTTTCTCATGTTACAACCACAAACTTGTTATTTTTTTCTGGGGGGGTTATAAGACAAATTAACACAAAGGAGAATTGTGAAGTGGAAAGAAAACCACCAATGGTTTAGATAACTTTTATAAAAATCTGAAAAGTGTGGCAGTTTAAACCACTCTTTGATATGTCTAAATAAAATCCAGAATAAAATTCTAAATAAACTTGTGCTAATTGCAGATCGATCATCTGCACAGATCCACAGCTCAAGTGGGAGAATCCGTTAATAAGGCCACCTTTAGTATTGCATTCTACAAATCTGTGGCTAGAAGAAAGCTATTGTTGAAAGAAAGCTAATCTCCCATTTAAGGTGCACCACATACCACATGTACATGTACAGCAAACACTGCACCTCACTCTAAACATATTAACCACATGGTGATGCATAGTGGCGTCAGCATCATGCTGGTTGTGCAATTCTTTAGCAGGCACAGGGAAGCTGGTCAGAATTGATGGAAAGATGGATTGCAATAATTCAGGAAAACCTGTCTGGTGTTCACAGAGAGATCCTTGCAGTCTGACTGAGTTTAAGATTCTTGCAAAAAGGAATTGGTAAACATTTTAGTTTCTTGAACTGTAAAGCTAGTAAAGATTTGCAGTAAAAGGTGATTCTACGAAGTATTACCTCATTGGGGGCTAAACACAAACAGTTAAGCCCAAAATGATTCATACCCATGACATATTTAGTTTAAAATTATTCTCATTCAACCACGAACTTTATTTTTGATACTAACTGAGGCAGGGTTCTCTAAAAAATGATAAACAGGCTATGTTACCATGCCAATCCCCCATAAAATTAAACAAATTAAAGTTTAAATGCAGTTTAGTTTAATATTGTTTCACCCACAAACGAATCTGATTTGAATAGTGTTGACTTTATTCTTTGTTATGCTCATGTTGGGAGTTTGAACATGTATTTAAGGTCGAGAGGTTGTTTGTCAGTTTTGGAAAAACAATTCTGAATTTATTCTAAAAATTTTATTATTTCTATCTTAACAAAGAAACATTATTGGCCTGGATTCTGCAAATAAACATTAAGAATGTATGTAAATAGGTTTACTCTATTTGGAAAACATTTTATTCAGAAATGTCAATTAGTTAAATGAAGTCTTATTACCTTTATGTGCAATATGTGAATTGTATGGTTTGTTTCAATAAGAGACTTCAATTATTTTATTTTTTTAGTCTCGGGTATCCTGGTATCTCTCTTTTGATGTTTTGGTTCATTTATTATCACAACTTGATTGTAAGTAGTCAGTTGATGGTTTGTATTATGCTCAGTGCTGTTTTGTGTTTATGTTCATAATGTTGTATGTAATGTTACCAATAAAGGGGAAAAAAAGGTTAGTTCACAGCTGTTGCCTTCTCCCAACCTCCCTTTGGCTATTGGCAGGATGCTTTTGCAGTTGGGTCAGTCATCATTTCATACAACCCAACTGCGTCCAGATTCAACTGTGTTTTTTTGAATGAAAAAACACTTTTTTTCTATGAAAAAAAAAATTAACTGTAAAATATAAAGTTACAAAAAAAATAAAACTATATTTTCTGTTTTTCTGACCTAGGTCAGCTTGGTCCCCGTCACACACTTTGTCACAGACTCCAGTCTTCACCCCATCTTATGCTAACAGATTTTTGTGTCCTCATCTTAAATTAAAAGTGTAGGGAAACGATAATTCAGATTTTTAGTTATAAAGAAATTGAAAACCATGTATCCCTTTCCTTCCACTTCGCGGTTCTGCAGCACTTTGTGTTGGTCAATTACAAAATATCCCATTAAAGCATATTACAATTTGTGGTTGTAAAGGAAAAAAGTTGAGTGTCAACATTTTTTCAAGGTACTGTATGTTTGCCTGACATAATACATTGAGATTAGGCTTTCTAACAAACGTAAACTTAGTTTGGCAAACAATTCCATGTAGGCTATCAAAGCTGCACCTTAGTGATCATTTGAGAGCCGCTATGGCACTGTTGTGGTGCACACCACTCCCAGTGTTTGTAGTAAGTGTTTTTTTCTTTCACCGTCACTCCTGCTTTGGTGTCTAATCTTTCCCTCCTTCTCTTTCTGTCCCTGTCTCTTCTCTTCATTGTGGCACTCCATCTTTGTCTGGGTTTAACTTCCCCACTAACATCCCCATGCTTTTTCTTGTTTTTTGGTCTATCCTATCTTGTTGTTTATCAAACCATCCTTATCTTCTTTAATCAACTCCTTGCCCTTCTCTTGGTTTTATGGGTTTGCTCCATGTGTGACCATCCCTCTGGTGTATTTGTGGCTCTGTGTGTATGCGTGTCTTCTTTGTGCTCATACAGCAGCGGAGGAAAGGGAAGCACCGTGGCAGTAACCTCAGTGTATGTACCCTGTCTTCTGTTGTTTGTTCCTCTCAATCATTCTCACCCTCTTCTTTGAACTTTTTTCCCTCATATGTGATGTCGTCATGTTGTGTCTACCGTGTATTACTATAGGGGAAAGCTATCTGAGAAGGAGTTATAAAAGCATGAGATTTTACACCAGCCCAGCTTCCAAACTGGTAGAAGTAGTTTCAGACCTTACAGTTTGAAGTTTGGAATTGGGCAGAAGTTTGCCTGACCCCTCTCATTGGCAACTTTTTGTACTACTTTCTCTGGATCTTATGACTCTGTTTGTCTTTGCTCAGCTGCTGCCGCTGCTTTGTTGCTGTGTGTCCTCAAGCTTGTCTGCTTAACTGTAATGATGTTAACGGTCCCCCATACGTATGTGCCCAAGTCTGCACTCAGCATTGCTCAACCTGCATGCAAGAATCTTGGGGGAAAAAAAGTGTTTCAAACGAAAATGTGTATGCATGTGTGCTTGAGAGAAATGGAGTATGGATGGGACGAATTTAGGAGTTGTTCAAATTACTTTGTGCGGATAAAATATTTTGCTGTCTAATACTCAAATCTTGGTCAGCTCAACTGCCAAAAAGATTTACTTTCAAGGTAAGAAAATATAGTTTTCCACCAAAAGTGCTGTCCACGTTCTTCTTTGATGACTAACGCCTCAGCACTGCTGAGGAAACAAAAGCTCCCTTCAGATGATTCGAAACAACTCAGATGTATGCATGGCTTTAGGAAAGCACGTGGTTTTGCAACCTGGAATGGTCCATGTTTAGGGCAATTCTGAGTGAAGATGGGGAAGTGTTGCAAGCTGTAATGACTTAAATCTATATATTTTAAAGCAAATCAAAGAAGCATGAAAGGCATGGCTGTCTGCCAATCTCTTTTTATTGTATTTCTTGTATTATATATTGCTTGTGTTTTAATCAGCAGACTGCAATTTATAGTAAGTAACCATTTAATCCCCCTCCACCACCACCCCGCCCTCCAGAGGTGGCACTATTTAAAAACAGGAATTATCTAATGAGTCTGAAGAAAAGTTTAAAAAAATCCAAGTTAGACTCAATACATGAAAAAACCTTATAAAGGAAGTATCTGTCGTACTTTATAGCTATGAATTATATTTATTTGTTTGTGAGAACATTCCCTCGGTCCCTGATATCTTATCTCAATTGAAGCGGATGTGTTAATCTGTAATATTTTCCTCTAAAACAAAACAGAAACCTGGTATTTTCTGTGAAGCGGTTTAAAAAAAAATTATTTCTCACTCATATAGTGAAGATAATAAAAAATAATAAAGTGTACTAATTTAAGCAGTGCTTCTAAATCTTTGCTTACTAATGTTTATTATTTTTCTTCAGGAGCCCAAGTGCTATTAGAAAAACATTTTATCTGGAGCCCTGATTATTTACAAATGTTTACAATTTTATCAGTTTTCTTCCAACAGTATATAAAATGGTCTTGGGTATTTTTTTAAGTTGCAGGAATCGTAAATACCTATAATTTAGGCTTCTTATGAAAGACCAATTATGCTCAATAGGCTGCTTTGCAGATCCCTCTCTGATTTTGAGATGTTTGTATTGTTAATAAGTACAAAACTATTTAAGTTCAGATTGGTTTCTGAGAAATGCTACTGGAAAACTTTTATAGAAATTGATGACATTTAGGACACGCACATATTCTCTTACCCATTTCCATACAAAAGCGCCAGCTTGACAGTCACAAGAAACTCTCTTCATCTCTTGGTGGGTTCTCTTTCTTTCTTAGACCATCAGTGACAACAGTCCAATGAAACGGTCCGCCTCGTCTTTGGGCCACAGCAGGTCTGGGCGAGGCCACAAAGACAAAGGAGACGATTACCACATGGAGTGTTCAATACCCGAGGAGGGGAGAGCTTCCAGACACGGACACCGCCGAAAGGATCGCAGTCATCGAGCGTCTGAGAGGTCCCTCTGTCGCTACAATGAAGTTGACACAGGTCAGAGAAAAAAATACAAGCGCATTTACATCTGTTGATTTTAGGTTATACAAGGGTATGGCTTGTAAATTAAATCATGTGTTTCTAACTCACTTACCCACACTTTACAAATCCAATATCATGCCTGGGCACAGACCTGAGCACGACCACACAGTCAGGTGACCTCACATCAAAAGAGAAGGACCGAGACCGGGGTCGATCCAAAGACCGTAAACACCACCACCATCATCACCACCACCACGGCTCTGTGGACAAGGAACGCTACGTGCCAGAACGCGGCGGCGAGTATGGACACAGGCATTCCCGGGAAAGGGAGCATGACCGGGAGAGGGAAAGAGACAGGGAGCGACGCTGGTCGCGGTCTCCCAGTGAGGGCCGTGAGAGCGTTCCGCACAGACAGGTGGGCTCCAGGGTCATTTAGTTTCTGCATGTGCCAAAATAACATTTACTTGGTATCCCTGTGCTATAAATTCAAGTGTGTCTAATTTGATGGCAGCTCCTTTTATATGTTATCAGATAGTAAATAGGCAATAGTAAAAAGTGTATGCTTCCCAGAAAGAGACTATCTAATTGATAAAAGATTAACTAAGACCAAAAAGCATTTTTAATATATTTTATTTTTTGCATCTATTAAATCAGGGGCCATTTTTCATTCTAAAAATGTCAAAAATTGTGTGAAAATTGTTTTATGTATTACTGCATTTGCACAAATATGTCCATTATGTTCAATATAATAATGCAAAATGTTTATTTGAGGCATGTATGTTTTATCAAGTCAATATGTCTCTAACAATCTAACAAATATGCATAAAAATTAGAGATGCATCATTCTGAAAAGCTTTGTCCACCCTAAATTGATTTTAGACCGTTCTAATTTCTCTTTAAGAACTATATGAGAAGATTTAAGAATAGAATTCGAAATATTTTTCTCTAGCCTTCCTGCTCTGAGCAAAGCATTAGCAACATCCCACCATGTCGGAGAGAATGTCCCCATAAAACAGGATTCAAACTTTCTAACTATCATTCGTATCTTATACTAGCATTTAGCACTGTTGGGTCTTCTTGCATTACTAAGACAGCAGTCACTATGTGTATCTCTTAAGAGAGTGCAAATCTTTAGCCTACCTTAAAGTGCAGGTTGCAGGTTAGAGTCCCCCTTATACTAATGTTTAGAGACGTATAATAGGAACCATTTCTAAATAAAAAAATACTCATACATTAATTATTTTAGCTTTTGGAGATGTCTTTGTGAGAATAACCTTTACCAGACTGGAAGTGAAGTAGCAGAAGGGAGTCTGGTCAGCTCCATCAGTAAAAAACTATTAACTTTAATGCTGGCTCTGACACAGAAGAAAAACTTTAAATGTTTATAACTACACATATGAAGGACCACAACCATGCAGCTATGAGCCTGCTGCACGCCCCAGAGAGCAGAGAGAGACCTTAGAGAGCAGGGGAAGGATTAATGGCCAAAACAAAACAGTGCATTGCTTTTTATCTTTATTAGCCTGGGTGCTGCAAGCTAGCTTGACTTTTTTCTTTAACAACCCACATATCACAGTGCTTCTAATCTTTGATACCATTCTTTCAGCAAAGTTGGTAATTAGCAGATGTTAGACAACAAGACTTACAATGCACAGATCCCATCAGCATAGAGCTGAGCCTCTGATCGTGTCAAGCTGTAAGCACCGAAGGCACAGCTACACAAAACGCACCCAGAAACATAAGATATTTCCGCGCTGTTGTTGTTTTTTTGGAAACGTGTGGACCCTATGTCCTGACAGGCTGGTGTTTGTACAGCAAATGCAATTTACCATTTTTTATGAAAATGAACACAATCCAAAACTAGTGAACACACTGACTCTTGATAACATGACTCCGCCACCTGATAACTACTTACTGAGCTGAGGCAGCAAAGCAAATGACTCCCCCCTCTAATGTCACAGGTCAAGATTATCCATCCATCCATTTTCTGTACCCGTCCATCCTAATGCAGGGTTACAGGGGGGCTGGTGCCTATCTCCAGCGGTTAAGGGGTGAGAGGCGGGGTACACCCTGGACAGGTTGCCAGTCCATCGCAGGGGTCAAGATTATGAAACTTTTTTAATTTAAATGTGTGCCTTTATGCATTGTGAAGTTTAAAATACCCTCAATAAACGTTTCAAATAGTAACTTTTGGAAAACATTTTATATTCTTTTCAGAAAATATTTAACCTGCAATATGCTCTTTAAATTGTACTCCTACTACACAGGCATCTAAACTCTAGCACTAGATATTTGTGTACCAGCTATTAATCAGTATGTTTCATCGAGTTTAGACATGTAGGGACCACAATTTTGACATGAATGACAGGGGGAACATTGAGAAATCACTGGCCACTGAGTCTTAGAGTTATGATTCACAGCAAGTTGTGGACTGTTGAGATTCAATATAGACATATTTGTTGATGAGTGTCACACACTGACCATCTGAATTTCTCCTATGTTTAAGTGGGTTAAGTTGTCATAGTCAGCATATTTTCATGTTATTGTTAACACTGTATTTATAGTGTTTAGTTTGTGCAAGTTTTAAAAAGTCCTAATAAATGATGATTCCTTAACAAATAAAAATACAGCAACAATAAACAAGTGAGTAAGAACACACTGAACTTACCATCTGATTCAGCACTTGTACAAAGGTATATTAACTAAGACTAGTCAACCTGGACTGAACAATTCTATGACAGAGATTCTTTAAAACACAGTTAGTGATTTGTGAAGTGCTTTAATTTGTTTGTGGAAACAGAGTTTCATTTAGTATACCACTGTAATGTTCAAAAAGCTGGTTATTTGAATGAATGATTTTATTTGTTCAATCCCAGTAAAGGTTTTTCAATTGATTATTGACAAATCTTATGCATTCAGTAACAGCTTTTAAACTGAAGAGTAATGCTAACATGACTTGGTAAACACTTAGGAATGGTACTGATCAAACTGAAAATCTTTAGATTTTCTGTTCCCCGTTAATTTCTTAGTGCATCTCTAATAAATTGTATATTTGCCTGCCCTATTGCTGTGACCAGCTGTCTAATGTTTTAGCTTGCTAGTGTTTTATCACATCCCACCACTAAAAGTTCCTTTCCCCAAAAGGACATTGTAAGTCTTTATACACTGGATAAATACAACACAGCTAATTCTAGTAAACTACATGTGTTTTCTGTTTTTACTTTTAATACTTGCACTCTGTTGTGTTTGCTGGTCTGCAAATCAACCCTTTAACTTTTTTTTCTTCTGTCGTCTTTTGTTTTCTTTCCTCTGCATGACATCTTGCTTCTCTTTGTATGGTGCTGTTTGGAATCTCATTCCTTATACTCACATCCTCTACTCCCGTTTATCCACTGCTCTGCTGTTGTCCGATACCTTTATTTTTTTCTTCCACAAACATCATAATTGAAACTTTTCTTCTTATTGTTGCTCTGAATCTTGTTCTTGTCTTCTCTTCCATCTCTATTTGGTTTCTTCTTTCTTTATGACATTCTTTCTCTTCTCTGTTTGTTTTATGCTGTCTTCATCATCTTCTGCTTTATTCTACATGTTGTGTCTTTGAATTTGTGGTTCGTTCTTTTTATTTGCTTTATTTCACTTTTTGTGTAGGGCAGTAGTTCAGTCAGCGGAAGTCCAGTTCCATCGACCTCGGGAACCAGTACACCACGAAGAGGTCGCCGACAGTTGCCTCAGACACCTGCCACACCGCGACCCCACGTCACATACTCCCCTGTAGTCCGCAAATCCATGCCTACACCTCCTGGGGGACCGCAGGGCAGACCCCCAGGACCCCGGCACTTTTCTCCAGAGCCTCTTCAAGGGCAGGGTCCACCCCCAGCTGGAATCCCAACGGCCCACCATGGCACACCCCGCCAGAGTCATCACCCCCCTCTTCGCTGGGGTGACTCAGGTGGAGGAGGCGGTTCCCTGGAAGGGGATGGCTGCTTCTACAATCAAGAGTACCAGGACTATGATCCGCACCATGAACCACCTGCCTACGAGCCAAGTCCATTGCAGGGTGGAAACCCTCACCCCCACGCCCCGGCCAACCACCCACTGCCTACTCCCACACAACCACAGCCTCACAACCTCCATCCCCTTCCTCCTCCACAGCCTCACCCTGTAAACAACCCCCACCCACAGCCCACTCGCACCTCACCCAGGACTGTCTGCCACACGATTCCTCCCACCACTGCCCTGACTGGGCCTGTGCAGAATCAGGTTCAGCCTGCTGCCCAGCGCCGTCTACCAAATGGCTACCGATCGTCATCCCCTTCCACACACCTCCATGGACCTCCACACTCTGGGCCTCACAAGGTTCCTCCTCCAGCTGGGCATCCAAGGGGTCCCCGCAAGGGACTTCACGAACCCTATGGGGAGAGGGAGGAAGATGAGTGGTGCTAGCCCCTGTGGACTGGGGAGGGATGTATAACCAATAGACTGGAAAAAAAGAGTGCTCCTAGCCAGAGCAGTGACTGCCAAGGGAAACCACAACCTTTCTTTTTCGTCCCCAACTTCTTGGGGTGCCATATGGATGCTTCACTGGATGAAAGGATTGTTATCAGCATAAAATAGACAGCAAGAAAGCAAAGGCAGAATCTGAAGAAACAAGAAGCAACAACTTTTGTGTTCTGCTTGCATTGTTGATAATCTCTTGACGCCAAACGAGACCAAGCTCAGATTTATGTTTTTTAAGATGGGAGGAGAAATGATAGACACTACTCTTTGTGTCTTAATTTATGCCTCTGGCAATGAGCTATAGCCACTTACAAGATGTCAAGAGTTGCGACTCGATACAAGACACTTTAAAGTCAGAGAAAAAGGAACAACCTTTTATTTTCCTTTTATAAAGCTTATCAAGGCTAACTGTTAAGTTAGCTGAAAAAAATAATCAAATCCAACCCTCCCAGCCACCAATTAAATATTGATGAGTTTTATCATCTGTGTTTTTAAATCTGACGAGAGCCCTCTGCCTGCAAAGGGTAAGAAGGCTAAGTGGGTGGGAGAGTTGGGAAGTGTTGCAGGGGTGATAAAAAGTCTCTCTGACAAAAAAGCCAGAGGGCGGATGGATGTGTTGGCAATATTTAACGCACTCATCCCAGAGACAAAAAAACTTTAACCAACCTCATCCCATGACCAAGAAAAAAAAAGTTGAGGATGGATTTCAGCAACAACAAACAAACAAATAACTGTTTTTTTCTGCAGTATTTCTTGTTCTACTCCTGCGGCTGCTTCTTCCTCTTCTTCCTCCTCCTCTCCTTCTTCTTCTTCTTCAGAACATCAAAGCTTGAATCTTCTTTTGCATCCCCACACAGCTTCGTTTTTTTTAAGACTTGCGGAGTTGTAACACTTTATGGAATCCTGCATGAATGCTACAAAAGAAACTAATGATACAAACAATGAGAATCTACTGTCTGTTTGGGAGGAGGGGGGTTTCTCCTCCCTTTGCGTTGTGGTCTGTAGGGTTTCTCTCTTTTTTACCAAAAAATACTTTCTGTTTCTCTCTTTGTGCTCTGAATAACATTCCTCTTGCCGTACCTTCATTTTCACTAAAAATCAAAAGACAGAGGGCTACTTGGGAAATTGGATAGTTAGTTTATGTCTATCATTGGGGGTGGGGAGGAATGAAACTTTTTGCTTGCTCGTCAACTGTCCGTTCTGTGCCAAATGCCTGCCATTGATACAGTTGGAATTGCACATATTTTTAGTGAAAGTAACTTTTTTGTAACAAAAGTCATCGTGTGATTATGATATAATGGGTAGCAGGGTAAACTTAACATGGATTGATTTTTTAAAATTATTTGTAATGTGGTTTCAGTGGTGGTGACAATTCAGACAAATCAGTAACTCAAATCTTAAAGTCTTCCAGGGTTTGGGGTTCAAACAGAGGTATCAGAGAGGAAGAGACCAATAGAAAGGCACAGAAAGGAGAGAAACTCCATCTTTGTTTTTCCTTTGTCTCTAAGAGAAATAATGGACAAACTGCTACTGTAATTGCTTGTACTTGATTAGTGATTGTGAGAATGAGATGGATGTTATGTTCAGTGTTTTGTCTTTTTGTTTTTTATTTGGAGCTCAGGTAATCCTTTTTCCAACCCTGTAGTGGACCTCTAACACTCAGATAAGCTGTGGGAGAATGGTTTTTGCTTGTCCCCTCTTTCGAGGTGGGTCTGGTGAAAGAGGCAGAATCTCGAGAAGCTCTGGAGGTAGGTGGATTGAGTACCACTGGTAGGTGGACACATATAATCTCTAGTGAGGGAATACCTCAAGTAATCTATCCTACACCTTTGAAAGAATTTTTATTTTATGAGATTAATTTAAAGCAAAAGACACAGAAGAACTGGGCTAAGTAAATTGATCAATACAGTTAACCCTTCCTAAAAATAAAAAAACAAGATTGGGGAATATGGTATTACTGTATGCAGAGTCAGACTTGTAGAGATAAGGGCATGAAATGTAGGGTATTTTAAAGGTTTGTCACGGATTTTTAACATTGAACATTTTTCGCTAAAATAGCATTACCAGATAAAAGTAATAGATAAATTGATAAGCTCTCAAAAAACTATAAACACAATAGTACGAATCAACAAACAAAATTTCAAGGTTGTTCGTTTTAGAAACTGCTCCACCGGTCTGAACAGGAGACACAGCAACCTAAGATGCGCTTCCAGCACAGGGAAGGTGATGTTATAGTTTTGTAAATTATACAAACCAAATGATCTCTTTGCTATTCCTCGTAAGCATACTTCAAAATTTTCAAATGAAAAACCAATTCAAGATGTACATACAGTGAAAGCAAGCATTAAGTTTTATGTATGTTTATGAAAGATTCACCCTATAATCCAGACACATTAGCTTTTACTTCTTCCTATGTCCTTCTGCCTCACTCGTGGTCATTGTTACTTTATTTTTTGAAGAAGGTGTAACATCGATATGTATTTATTTTGAGTGGGCTTGTGCGTCTTTTGGACATCAAGACTATAACATATTTTGACTTTGCTTGCCGAACTTAAAGAAGTTATCAATAAAGACACTTTTAAGTCTCACAATAAATAGAGCAGTGGTGCACATTGGCAAATCAAGCTATGATGCAAATGAGTTGCTGGATCATCATGTGATTGGTTACTGTTTACACTTGAATGACACTGACTCCAGTACTTCTACCAACACAAGGTGTCTTTGTTGAGGAAAAATACCGCTACACAAATGGTAAATGGCCTTTACTTGTATAGCGCTGTATCTAGTCCTGAGGACCCCAAAGCGCTTCACACTACATTCAGTCATTCACCCATTCACGCACACATTCACACACTGGTTAGGGTAAGCAAGTTATGTTGCCATTACAAAAGTAATGGCAACAGAAGAAGAATTTACAGGATGTACATTTTCACACATGAAAGCAAACATAAATGTAAAGGTATCTTTGTGCAACTGTTATTAAATGTGCAGCAATTTATAAGGACGGTATTTAAAGCATTACTGTCACTATTTTTGGATACATTAATACTGTATTACTACCCAACCACCTATAGCAGTGATAGTAACATGGGACAAGAAGAGATTTAGACTTTAACCAGCAGACAAAAGAGCTAACGTTTTAAAAAATGTTTGATCGAATTCTGAAAAATACTCTTAAGATTGAAGTTAAACCAAATAAAATGCAAACTATTGCTTATTTGCATCTCTTCTGATTAGTAATCAATTAGATTTATGTAAAGTCTACAGTTGGATACCTTGTGATACATGTTACAACGTACCTTTAAGGATAAACTAGAAAACCTAGTATTTGGAACAATTTATAAAAATAAAAAGGGTTTAAGGATGTGTTGTCTAAAATTGTTTTTCAGCTAAAGGATATTAAAATTAAAAACAAAAAAACTGCTGTTTTTATATGCTTTTTTATCTACCTGACATCAGCAAAGAAAAGCAATTCAGATCTTTTCATTCAGCCTTTACAAATGTATATCTCGAAAACAGTTGCTCTGTGTTTCATGTCATAGAAGGAGCCGTTATTCTGGTCCACAATAACTGTCAAATCCATTATCCTTCAGTTTGGGACCTTCTCATTCATTATCGGCTGAGTTTGAGAAGAAAATATTCAGCACCAAAATTAACATGATTTCGATTTAATGGTTTTTTTTGGGGGGGGGGTCCACTTGAAAACCAGTTTTGCAATGCATAGATTAAAAGCGGAGTGGCTGTAAGAAATCAGAGAAAGAGAGTAGACAGTTTGTCTTATAGGTATATGCGTCTTGTTATATGTTATAACAAGTCTATGTTGAGTCTATGTAAAATGTATAATTAGCTCACATGTTTTAATCTTGGAGCTGTTTCCACCTATCAGCAGAACTCAGCAAGGTACTGTGTTTGCAGCCAGGTGCTTTTGGCTTTCTCAGGCAGCTGATAAATCCAAATTTCTGACACCACTAATGACCTCCAGGGGGTGCCAGATGATAGTAAAACTCAGCTACTTTTGAGTGAGCGTTGTGCTTGTAGCATTTTCTCTCACCTCCATGCCACCTTATCAGTGTTCACCTGGTCAGCAGGTGGGCGAACTGCACTGTAGCACAGTTCAGAAGGGTTGGAGAAATGACGTTTGGGCTTTTGCTGTAATTCTGGAAATCACCTGGGTTCTGAGTGTCTTTCTCCTGTGTGGCTTCTGATTCCTTGTTGGTCTGTTTCTCTGTGTGCCTCAGATCCGGTCACTAACGCACACCACTGTCAGCCCCAGAAACAGTTGTTTTCCTGTTTATTGTTTTTAAGTTGACCAACATTTTTAACCTGGAGGCCTATCACATGTTGACCAGAGAATGCAACAAAAACAAACAGAAATGATAAATAAAACTGCCTATTAGTGTCTTTCCAGCCTTAGTGGGATGTCACAAACAAGTACTTTTCACATCACTACATTGAAAAAAAAATTATAAAGCAACTAGGTATGTAGCTCCTGGTTGTGGTGTGTGGAAGTGGGCTTTTTGTTCGTATGTATGAACTCGGGTGAATGTGTTTCTGATAACTGTAAAGCCTTGTTTCTTGTGCTTGCTTTTATTTCCTATGCTTTGTCAGCAGAAATCATTTATGTTTTGAAAATGGCTGTCATATCATTGTGACAGTTTGCAATTATCTGTGTTTATGAGCGTTTGTGCTGTCAGTCAAACTTCTGAATGAGACGTGCAAAGCCTGAGCATTCACTTTTCCATCTATGTGTATATGCTGCAGTAAAATCCACTAACACGCTGATTAACCACACGAGTTCTTCAAAAAGCAATGTAATGTCGCAATGGGGAGAAAAAAAGTATTTTTGTTTGGTTGGTTGTTTTTTTTTTTAAGTATAAAAGATATAAAAAAAGAAAAAAAAAAAGTCTAGTTCCAGAAATGCATGTGCTATGTGCATGCCACACCGTGGGTTAAAAGTCATCTTCAGGACAGAAAAGAAAAAGCACATTAATTAATTCAGAGAAATAAGAAAAAAAGATATATAAATAGATAGATGTTTAAAAAAAAAAAAACGATGTTTCTTTTTTTCTTCTATTTTTGAAAACAAAAAAGGCAAAAAGTAAAAAAAAAAAAAAAAACACTGAAGAGACTTTGGTGAGAGTCAAAGTCTTGTTTCTTTTCTTCATTTACATGGGGTTGAGACACAACAAATCCAAGTTCAGGACACCGCATAAAAGAACTGTTTTAATAAAAAAAGAGGTAAAATAACACAGTTCTGAAGACAGTATATTCTCCTATCTGCTCGTGTGAGGATCAGGGGGTGCAGGAGCTAGCCAAACCTGTTGATATTTTCATTCTAACTGGCTGCTGGACCTTTGATCCTTCACTCACGTCCTCTTTTTTTCCCCTCCCTCTCTAACTCTTGTCTCTCTCACTCTCTAACCTTTCTCACTCTCGGCCAGTGTCACCGCTATTTCTACCAGTGCATTTTGTAATTCCAAACAGATCTCTTCCTAAAGAATAAAATCCAGAGAGAATGCACATGCCTTTGACTTTTTTTTCCCCACACTCTTATTTTACAGTTTTTGTGCGTTAATGTGAGTCACTGCTTGCTCAGTTCTTCACTAAAGTTACTGAAATCTGTTTGAGAGAGACTGCTGTTATCAGGGTATGTTACATTCAAGATGAATTAATTATAGTTTATCTAAATTTGAAAGTCAGAATGTCAGTTACAGCTCCGGTGCAACATCTTATCAAAATCCAGTGTTCGCTTCAAATGTCCCAACTAATACAGATGACAACGTGCCCAGAAACAAGCTGCATGTGCCAGAAAATGTATTCAGTGCTCCTAGATAGTTTTTAGGAAATGTTCCATTTATAAAACACAAAACATGGTTTAGTCCATCTCTTCATACCTATCCAAAGGTTACATTGTTTATAGCTTTTCCTAATCCTTTATGTTGGGTGAAAAACTAGAGAATGTATCGAAATTGTTATGTAATGTTGGCATTCTAGAGGTATTCATGTTTAAAGAGGAAACTGACAGGTATGAATAAGCAGCAATGGTAGAAAAGCGATAAAAATGTATTTCACTATTCTAGACAAGCACTGCACATAACCATCAACGTCATTTAGTCGCTCCTCTGCTTTCTGCATCTGAAAAGAGATCAGCTAAATGGTCTGAGTGGGTGGACACTATTTGTCACCCGTTGATGAAGTTTGTACATCAGCGGAGGCATACCCCAGAAGCCCTGTGTATATCCACAGCTGTGAGTGGTCAACGATGAATTCAGATCGCCCAAACTTAACCACAATCTCCTGCTTTTCCCACTTTGCTTCTATGTAATTTCTACTTGGCTGATAAGCCAGCTTAGTGTGCACTGTGCACAGTCTTTACTATTTTGAACATATCCAAATAGAAAGGTGTCCCCTGTCTTACATAAGATGCGTTCAAATAAAACGCATATTCCTTGTAATTTGTTTGTGCAAGGTAAAACAGAATTGGGTCACATTTGCCATGGCTATCTGAGACTTACAATGCAAACATATTCAGCATTGCCTCTTTACAGATAATGGGATAAGTGAAGGGAAACCAGCCTATGTGTAAGGAGTAAGATGCTTGCACTTTCACAGGCATGACCAGACTCATCCAGATCTGTGTACACAGACGGCGCTCCGGTTTCAGCTGGAAAAATAAGCTCTCCGTTGAGGCCTCACACAACCGTACACTCCCCCCTGCATTCCTCCCCCCCTCTCACCCTTTTGGGCCATTGCCCCTTCCCCCAAAACAAACACAGCCACTGGTGAATCCCTGCACACCAGTCACATGAAACTTTTAATTGTACATGTTTGCCTCCATTTACTTAATATAACAAGACTATATTGCACTTTATTGACACAAGAGTATTTTAATGTACTTAAGGTGAAAGGAGGTTTATTCCAACTAACTATCTTGTAATGCTTGAGGAGCAACAAACCCTCCATTGTTTTTTTGTGTGTGGCCAGTCAATGCTTTTATGGCAGCCTCCCCCCTTCCCTTTAGGACCACAGACCGCTGAATTGTCCCTGCTTTTATTGTGCTAATCAGCATGAGGGGGGGGGGGGGGGGGGGGGTAACTTCTAGGCACCCAAACAAGGTTCCAAAGGCACCACCTTCAGACAGTTTTACCTAATCCAAACCCCTTTTGTACATTTATTTGAATGAAGTGTGTTTTTGAGGGGAAAAAAACACTACACTGTTTCCAAGTACAAAAAGTTTTTAATAAATACTGAGGTAGTCAATGAGAATTTCACACTTGATCACATCTTCTATAAGTCAGCATGTAGACAATACGATCATATTAAGTTTGCTGTGTGGCGCAGCAAAAGTAATCACATGTTTCTGTAAAGAAGTAGAAAAAAAGGCAGAAATAGTCCCAATCCTTGTGGCTTTGTGAAGTTCCGCCTGTATCCGGATGAAGTTGTTATGAGGCATGGAGTCATATGAGCCGCTGTGCTCCAACTGGAGCAAGCCCAAGCTGCCAGAGTCCCTTCAGGGCCACGCACGTCTCTGGCGTGTGCCCCAGCCCAGACACTGGAATAGGCGCACCGTACTGGGCCTCTATGGCTCCCACAGGGCCGAGTAGAACACTGTCAAAAATCCCCTCTCAGGCCGTTCAACACGCTGCTATGACTGTCTGTAGGGGGATGGGGCTTGGGGAATGTCCCAGCTCACTGCTGCAGTTTGCATAGTCCACCAAAACTGAACTGGCAATGAGCTGTTGAGCAGTCCCGTACTCCAGTTTTGCCTTCTTGCAGGGCAGGAAGTCAGGCTCGGCGGTAGCTTTGCCCCGTCTTTTCCGCGTGTGGTGCGGCGGCCCGCTTAGGCGACTGTCCTCCTGGTTCAGCGTCCCGCTCTGCACGTCCGCGTCGGCGGCCAGATGAGGAAGAGAAGCGAGACCCTGGGGCTCCTGAGTGGCGCTCGCCTCTGTGGTCATCTTAACTTCAGAGGGCTGCTGTTCCTCGCGCTCTTCCTCCAGACTTTCGGTCGTCGTTTGTGCCGCGTGGTAAATGTCTCGAGCGGATTTCATCACCAGAGTCAAGAGGAGGCTTCGATGCAGCCGGAGACCCCCGCGCTGCGTGCGGGAGCTGTACAGTTTTCCCAAAGCCACCACCATGATTCTCTTGGCCTCGGCGCTGACCTCCATCTCGCAGCTTGTTTTGAAACTAGTCCCAGGAAGGAAACAATCACTTCAATGACTCCGTGCTTCCACTTCACTCGCAGACACAATACAGATTCCACGCGGGACAGATACTTATAACCTCGCCGACGTCACACACGCCTAGCGTCATCAGTCACAGGGCAATGTCCCGCCCATGGAGCAGCTGTGTTGGTCAACTGTGAACTATTTTCAATAAGCTTTTAGCATTCGTTTTAATGATAGTCCTAAAACTGTAAATAAAATCAATTTTAAAAAGCTTCAAATCAACCCACAGATTAAAAAAAGCACAAATTAAGCATGCCCAATTTTCAGCACTATAATAAAAATAAACGGCAAGTGGCAGCCTAATTCATATGATAATGACATTAAGGTCACAATTATGATCCTTGATGTCATAATTACGAGATCTACATTTTTGGCTTCGAAATTGATGGGATCTAGCGTCGTAATGGAAAATGATATTTCTAAAGTTACAATTATCAAAGTCAAAGCTACAATGATGAGAGACTTTAAAAGTTATTACTGAGAGATACAAAGCAACATGTATGAGACGTTGTCAAAATTATGAATTATTAGATTAAGCATCAAAATTTGGATTATCAGTGTCATAAATAGGAGATGTAAAATCACAATTGAGACGTTTGACAGTCATAGGAGACATAAATCCTAATAAATGATAATTATGAGGTTTAGTCCTAATTTTCTGTCAAATCTATAAAAGTGGCATACATTATGTTTGCCTTTTAAAGACTCAATTGTAAGATTGAAAGTCAATGTTTTGATTTTCAAAGTTATGATGTGGAAAGTAACAATGAGAATGACTTTGAAAGTCTTAGCTAAGAGGAAAAAACTAATAAGTCTAAGATCCTGCAATAATGTATGACTTAATTTTCAAAGGCAAAAATAGGAGACTAAAATTGAAAATTATTACATTGAAAGTCAAAATTATGAATTTATTTCTCATAATTATTACATATCATGGGAACTTTTTTTCTTTCAAGTGGCAGAAATTGGCACAAGTCTGGAAAACATTAAAATTATTTTCCTTCTGACAGATTAGAAGAAATCTGGAAAGCTTTGGTGGAAACTAATTCCTAATATTTATATTTTAATGCCTTTCTGGCTAACCTAATAAAGAGCTGACCTTTCACGTGTCTGTAAACATATTTATGTATGTACATACAATGTTTCACAATGTGCAAGTGGCTTTTCTGACATGCAAAATCAGGAATAGTGGAATGAATTTCTGTCTATTATTAGCCACGCTCAGAGAATGAATGCCATTCCACTCCTGCAGCTATCAGGAACACTCAAGAAGAGAAGCTGTATTATTAGTTCAAGCTTCCTTCTGGTCTCACCCATCCCCCCAGTGTGCTGCTTCCTTTTGCAGGAAACACAAAAAGGAAGGGGAGGGTGGAGGGAGGGAGGGAGGTTGGGGTTAACAGACAGTTGCCCATATTAGGCACATCCTGCTCTTGTGGGGCCTTGCTGAGGAAAACCCATGACGTGATGGAAGCCCTTGTTTCCTGAAGCCATTTAAAGTAACAGTAGCGCAGATTGCGTCAGCATGCTACTTCCCTGAGACCATATATGGGCAAAAAAATGTATCCCCCAACATTTCATGAAGTTCAGAAACAGGACAATACTTTACATTTCATTTGAAGTAGTGCATTGCATGTGTTAGAACTATTGATGTTATGAAATGTTGAAGTTTCAAAACATTCTGTTGCACTATACTGTTGTGGAAAGCTGTTTTTCCACCAGCTCCATGTTTTCAAGGAAATTCTGGTATTTTAGTGACAACCATTTAATGGAGAAAAACTGGTTCATGCTTGCACATTAACACGTCATATAAACTGTTTTTTTTAAATAAATAAATTCATAAGTTAATATAGGCTGTAGCTAGTTTAGATTATGTTTAGTCATTTTTTAGCTGCTTCAGCAAAGTTCTTTTCTAGCAGCTATTTCAGTTAGTATTCATGTGTCATAAATATAAAACAATGTTATTATTGTTTGGACTGCCAATGATGAGGATGTAGTCTACAGCATTTTAACACCAACACATTTTTTTCTTTCTGGGTGATTGTACTATCATTAGCTTTGATATCAGCAGAGAACAGTAACATTAACATTGCAAGATTCGTCCTAGAGGTCCGGGAATGTAAACACTGAGGAAAGGTGAAACGACACTGGGTCATCCTAAGGAGTCTCAGAGGATCTTTGCTCCAAATGCTCCATCTGCTGGTCACTTCGGGTTAAAACAATCTTTACTGTCTTGTGCATTCAGCCATTGCTGTGCTGAGCACCTGTCTAGGTGATCTGGCTTTCATCCTGTCATGAACACTTCACTTTCTACGAAATTATGTACTGTTTAATTTAGCATATTTACAGTCCATGCAACCTTTCGGTTATCACACATGACCTATACTGCACTAATGGTGTAGTTCCGTTTGTTGCATTTCGGAATGCATCTGCAAGCTTCTTGATGAAAGACTAAAATACAAAAGGAGCATCGAAGACGGACAGAAGGCCCAGTATATATGGGTCTGGGTATATAACCCTGAGCATAAGTGGCCCCTTGTGTTGCTTTAAAATATTTAACATGTTAAAACAGCAAGCTTGTACTACACAAATGGTCCACAAGAGGGAGACAGAGCTTTCCTCTCAATTTCTCTAGTCATTTTTGAAGATCTGGAGAGGATTCTCTCTTTTATAACCCTCCAGGGAGGAAGCAAAATGTTAATATTTTATGTGCTGTACTTTGTAGGTTTTCTAGAGTTCATGTCTGGAATGGCTTAAAGTGGGGAGATCAAAGTATGCTTTAGGCTACTGAAATGATCTGCCACAGTTGTCCCTTGGTATTAGGACACTGTGCTAGCTCTGGAAAAGGGGGGACGCACTGCTACGTACGCCTGTTCAGTTTTGACAAAGATTGGTTTGCAGCTGAAGGAAGGAAAGAAGAAGATGCCAGTGTTTAGTTTGGTTGTTCCTACTCCTCGGCTGTCTTTGTTTTATGTAGTTTTGTTATTCCACAATGTTGTACTTTTCTGCTCAAATCTATCATCCATGCACTTTATTGGACATCATGGTACGAAAAAAAAACATTTGACAGCTGGGAGAGCTACAGATTCCTTCATCCTTCCCCCATTGTGTGTTCTCCCTGAATCCTCATCTGAACAAGCTTTAAACCAGTAAAAGTATGGATTTCATGCTTTTTCACAGAAACCTGGCAGAAGGAGAAGGCATGCAGTATATCCCCTTAAATCAGCTTTGTTCCACCGTCTGTTCATTCATAGGAATACTTTTGTCTGGTTGTGTAATTCAGAATCAAATGCAGGCAAGCAGCTTGGTGGTGAAGGCATAACTTTAATGTGAAAAAGGTGGCAGCAGAACAACTTACAATAACTATCACCAGGGTGGCAGGATGACAGCGGACTGAGAGAGCTGGGCGAAGATGTAGGGAGTGACGTCGGGAAAGGAGATGAGATGAGATGAGATGAGGACGACACGGGAGAGACAACAACAAACTGACAAGGAACGGCAGGGACACTGAGGTATTTAAGAGCTGGGAAACAATGGGAAGACTAATAAAGGAAAACAGGAAACAGCTGACGATAATTAACAGGCAACAAGAGGAGGCAGGGAGTGACACAAACAAGGAGGAAGTGAACATATAGAAGGCTAACCAAAATAACACTAGGAACCTTTTAAAAAAGGTATGAACACAAACATGAGGAACAAAACAAGAGAGCACCTCGGGGAAAATAGGGTGAGAAAACATAGTGGAAGGAAAAACTAAAACTCAAAGCCCAAATACCCATGGAACCTAACAACTTTGGACTGCAGTGGTGGTGAACACACCATATTGCATGGGCTAGTCTCTCGTGCAGGACAGTGGATGCTGAGACTTTCACCTCTTTGGAGTCACATGTGATCATGTCTTCAAACATATTTTATTGTGTTTTAATTTACTGTCCTCCTGGTTTCTTTTTATCTTCCATTATTGAACTTGAGAACAATTTGTTGACTGGGGATTTTAACATAAATGATGGATGAATTAAACTAACTGTAACACATCAACCAACTTTTTATCTATTACTGACTCTTCATTTAATTTACCAGGTCTCTGCTCCCACACACACAAAGGGCCATACCTTGGATCTTGTTTTCTCTCTGTCTAAATATCACTAATTTGTATGTTATTGATTTTCATGTGACTAATCATTGCTGTGTAGATACTCATTGGCTTTCCTTTGGACACAGCACTATGTAAATGTAAAATCCAACAGAGTTATTACTCAGAAGTTGCCCAGAAGGTCTGATTTGTTTGATTCCTCTTTGCAGAGGGAGTGATCTGATGTTGATTTCGAAACATAGTGTTAAAGCAATCTTTGCTCAGATAGTCTTAATGTAAGCTTCTCCATTGATAAATGAATTAATTTGGAAATCCAAAAGAAACTGTTGTAGGGTAGAACACCTGTAGAAATTGACTAAACCTGAGGTTCACTCCACCTCAGGAAACTTTGGATCTCTTTCAATTAATATATAAAAAGAACTGCCAGATTGGAATATTTCTCAAATTGTATTTCTTCAATAAGAATAATTGTAAGGTGTTGTTTGAAATTATAAATTCTCTTGTCTCCCCTGTGATCCCCACAGTACCTGTGTCCTCTAAAGCTGTCAGTAATGAATTTCTCAGGGGGTTTTGTGTGATGAAGGTCGATAATGTCAGAGGTCCATCTAAGTGTCACAACTTTGTATTTGGTTCTCCAGTTTTCCAGTCTATGAATGGGTTTGATCCAGTGACTCTGTCTGACATCTTTACTCGATGAAGTGAAAATATCTAGCTGTCCAAATGGCATTCTTCATGTGGTGTATTTAAAAAGGGTTTTCCTGCTATTGGCCCTTGCATTGTAGAAATCTGCAGTACTTCACTTGTAACAGGTGTGGTTCCAAGCTCCTTCAAGCATGCTGTTGTTAAACCATTATTAAAGAAGTGCAGTTTGGATCCAACACAGATTAAATATTGAAAACTATTTCCAAGATCCATTTTATGTCAAAGCTTCTTGAAAATGAAAAAAAGGTTAAATGAGGGAAAATATACACAGAACGATAAACTAGTAAGAATACAATCATTAGAGGCAATTATAGCACTTGAGGCAGACCTTCTAAATGCCGGAAGGTTATGTAAATTATGCCAATAAATCATATGATGCAATTTTAGAAACATATTTGTTATTGTATGAACGCCATTGCCCATTGAAAGAATACAGACAAAATCCAAAAAAGAAGGGAAAACCTTGGCTTACAAAAGGGTTGGAAAAAGCTTGTAAAAAGAAAATTAGGGTCTACAGTGAATTTTTTGCACATAGAACAAAGGATAAGGAAGACAAATAAAAAAAATATTAAAACAAGTTGACATCTATTATGAGACTGCAGAAAAAAAACTACTATGAACGACTGTTGCAAAACACAAAAACAACATTAAGGGCACCTGGAAAGTGCTTAATGGAATAATAAAAAATTGTGTTAAAAGAGATCTACCAACATATTTTGTTGATAATGAAAATTCAAGTATTGTAAATTCTGAAGAAATTGCTAATGAGTTTAATGAGTTTTTCGTTTAAGTTGGTCCAAACTTAGCAAAGGAAATTAGTAATGAAGACCATAATTTTGATTTTGCTTTTAATAGTAACAATTCAATGTTCCTTGGTAGAGTTTGTGAGAGTGATGTATTAGAAGTGGTACGGAAGTTCAAGAGTAAAAAATCTACAAATGATAACCCTATTGACATGTCAGTCATGAAGAATGTTATTGACTGCATCCTTAAACCTTTACTTATATGTGTAATAAATCCTTTCAGACCGTAATTTTTCCTAATAAGATGAAAACAGCTAACGGCTTTTATTCAGGACCAGACATTAAAGAATGGTGTTAATAACTGTAGAAAAGGAGTTGGCCAGATTAAAAGAATGGTTTCATATAAACAAATGATCATTAATTGAAAATAAAACTAAGTTTGTGTTGTTTGGTGGTGTAAGGGCACATTTTGAAATACAATTATTCCTAGATGGAGTCCAAATTGAAAGAGTATATAAAACAAAAATTCTGGGAGTAATTCTAGAACAAAACTTTGTTGGAAACCACATATAGAATACTGTATATAAAACAAAAAATATCTAAAACTGTTGGTATTATCTACAAAACAAGTGATTTCTTAAACAAGAAATGTCTGTACATTTTATAATTCTCACTTATATTGCCATATATGACATACTGTGTTGAGGTGTGGGGAAACACATATAAAATATATTTAGACCCTTTAATAAAACTACAGAAAAGAGTGATTGGAATAATAATAAAGCTTCCTCTTACAAATAAATTATTTATACAATCCTGTACCTTAAAAATTTTAGACATTTTTAATTTGAAAACGTTAGAAATATATCGAGTAAAGAATAAAAGTGTATTGTATTGTATTCAAATATTTTTTAAATTAAGAGAAAAAAATTACAACTTAAGAGGGCTGGGTATTTTTGAAAGAGGTAAGGTGAGAACCAATATTAAACATAGATGTATTTCATATTTGGGAGTTATATTATGTAACAGACTTAGTGATGATTTGAAATTGTGTAGATCTTTGCTGAGTTTCAGAAAAACATTGAAAGGCAAAATAATTAAGAATTACAATGTAAAATAACTAATATGTGAAATAATTTTTTGTTTTTTTTGGGATTTTTGTTTGTTTGTCTTCATTTTTTGTATTCTTGATATTCTGTGTTTTGGATTCTCATGGACTGCATAGGATAGGCTAAAATAAGCTTTGGCCTCAGCCTATTCCTTTTTCTGGTTACAGAGCTTTGCTTTTTTTCTTTGTCAGTTAAATGTATATTATTAAAGTTTTGTTTCTGTTGACTGTAACCAAAAATAAACCATTCATTCATTCATTCGTTCATTCAAAATGTATTGTAGTGACAGAACAACAAATTTCTTTTATGCACAAAGTTCAGTCTGACTTTTGCGAGCTCCACTCAGAAGCTGCTTTATTCAACCTTTGTGGGGACATTTTGATGTCACCTGACTCTGCATCATCCACTTTAATGGTTCCCCTGGATCTTATCACTGCTTTTGACACTGTAGATTGAGGGACAGATTCCAAGCTGTTTATTGGGTTAGGCTCTAGAGTGGTTTAACTCTTATCTTTTTGGTAAAACATTTAGTGTTTTTGCAAACCAGAGCCTAACATGTGGGGTACCGCAGGGCTCAGTCTTGAGACCTATTCTCTTTCTTTTGTGTGTTTTGCCCCAAGGCCAAATAATCAGGAAGTTTTCTGAGACTGAAACCCTAATTGTTACCCTGAGAACCAAATAACCAAAATCAGACAATAGCTTGGTGTATTATTGGCCTCTTCTTGCAAACCAAACCTCAGAACTTTTATTCTGCCATGCCATTGTAGTGCAATTCTCATGAATTTATCAGAAACTGTTTTTTTTAGCCACAATATATTTCTAAGCCAAGAACTCTGGTGTTACATGTGTTTTGTTTTTATCTTTTATGTTTTTATGCTTGTTTTTTATTATTATAAAACATTTTGTGGTTTTTGACTTGTAAAAGGTGCTTTATAAATAAAGTTTACTTACTTACTTAACTTACTATTCATACCATCACCAACAAAAGCAGTCAAGCTGTATGGTTTGTTGCACTATAAAGCTGTATTACAAAATTAGTCCACAAGATGGAGGCCTTGCTTCACTTGACCTCAAAAAATGGTCACGTTGTGCTGAGACTAGGCTTCAAAAGAAAGCAGTGCTGAAGAAACATTCATGCTCAGTCACTTTTTCAAATGTTTTTTTCTGACACTAGGTTCCTTTATTCATCAGTAGCTCAACAGGATGAAGGGCAGAGAGAGAAGGCAAAGACAAGCAACAAAGGGCCCAGGAGTCAAACCCTGGACAACTGCATCGAGGACATAAGCCTCTGCACTTGGTGCACCTGCTCTACCACTGAGGCACATGACACTCCACTTAGTCACTCCTAACCATGGGATAAAAATCATTGAACCCACCTTATTTTTATGATGGTTTACGTAAATTATGTTATTATGCTAGTCTAGTATATTATCATATTTAGCTGCTTTGTCAACTACACTGCTACAAACTGAGAAGCTATGAACAATATTAGTGTTTTAGTGCTTACACAGTAATAAGGCAAGGCAAGTCAAGGCAGTTTTATTTTTATAGCACACTTTCAACAACAAGGTGATTCAAAGTGCTTTACATGATTAGGAGGTAAAATAAAATGCCAGTAAAACACAGACAAAGCAAATAAAGTAAAAACAGCAATAAAGCTAGAAGCATACACAGATACATCAAGGCATTACAAAGCTTATAATGTAAAAACAGCAAGAAGCATAGACAAAACATGATACATCAAAACATTACTCAAAGGCAGCTCTAAACAGATACGTTTCTAGTTGTGATTTAAAAGAACTCAGTGTTTCAGCAGCTTTGCAGTTTTCTGGAAGGTTGTTCGAGATTAGAGGAGCATAGAAACTGAAAGCGGATTCTCCGTTTTTGGTTCATGTTTAACACACACCAGCTGAAGCCACAAGTAAAGGTTTGTCTGAATATAGAGGAATTATTGGTCTACGTTACTCCCTGTTCTACTGCCTATGTCCAGTGCAGAAAAAGATGCGATCATGTCTTGTTGTGCTGTTCGAAAATTTTCCTTCGAAAATAATTCCATCAACTCACACCCTTTTCAAGGCAAACAAAATACATATTTGGTTGCAGGCAGAAGAAGAAGCAATATCAGGTAAGCCTTGGCAGGAGGTCGTGCTAAATTTTTTGTTGTAGTCATTTTGACTGACGGGGTCAAAAAAATAAGGTCATAATCTATGTTTACCTGTAAATTTTTGAAATGACAAAAATGACATTCAGTAGTATTTAATTTCCATTCATATTAATTAATATTCAATCCGCACAAACTGAACATCTGAACATCGTGCCATAACACAACAAGTAGATTAATAAAGTAGGCTACATGTATTATGAACATTTCATCTGCTGTGGGCTGAACACTCGGCATGGAGCGCTGCACTGCGCTACCACTTATAGAGGCCGACTCAGCTCTCTGTCTCTACATTTCTGTTGAACATTTCTCTAACTGAAGTGATAAGAATTCACTGAGACTGAATGGCAGCTTTTCTGATTGCTTCAGCAGGAGGAAATCCTTACATGCACTCCTTCTGCATCAGTGGTTAGGTTAAGCTGCAGCAATCTGTCAACGCCAGTCTGTGCCTCCCTAACACTTCAACGTGCTGTAAGCTCCCAGATAGTGAGATACATTGGGTTTGGTGTCCAGGTCTGAGAGGATGGTCAGATGTTCTTGTGGAAATCTTTTTTTGATTGATTAGTTACATGATCTCTGTGCATAAAGTTGAAAATGTCTGCGCGTCTGCACCAAGTCCTCAGGGGTGGGAATTGCAATCTGTCAAAATGACCAATAGCCTTCAGATTGTTTCATCCCCATTTTAAAAAAACGGTCAATGGAAAATATTCAGTTAACACAACCCCTGGCTTTGACTAACAAGCTAGTTAACATAGCTCACCATCACTGCAACTGAAAGATAACTCCAAATAATAATAATGGGAACCAGAGCTTTGTAAAGGGCCTGCGTCTCTTTCTGCACCCTGGTTGCACGCGCATACACGGTGTTGATACCCTCTATAGGTGTAGCCACAATATAAACAGTCCAGGATAAGTCATAGTTTCACAGGGAAATATCACAAAGAATGATTTTTGCAAAATACAAAAAGGAAGAAAGGTTGCTAAAGTAAAAAAACAAATCAAATAAAAATTTGAACAGGGCAAAAAAAGGTGGCATGCAACAAGAATGACTCCCAGTGAAAACAGACACTTTATCCTCAGCTAGCACACATCTCCTGAATTCCGATCAGGTCAAATGAACTATTCTTTTGAGACCCACTAACTCCCAGAGTGTTGCTATGCTTTTAATAAAGTCAAAAGACCTTAGGGAGGCTCTCATCAATGTGAGAATATTGAAGTCTATCTGAAAATTGTCAATTTAAGTCAAATGTTTGAACGCTAATGACAAATCAAAAAAGGACCACCTAAAAACATAGGTTCAAGGGCTGCGAATGTCACCACTACCAGTTGTGGTCAGATCAGCCCACCAGGTGTCAGCATTACACCACTCCTCCATATTTAAATAGTAAATGAGTGTTTCCATATAATCTGACATTTCACATGTAAAGAACCCTACTATAGGCTGTATGTGCACTAAAACAGTAATACGTTAGTGCTAATATGACTGACACTGAGCAATAAACATTAGTTGCTATTCAAAACGATGTGTGAAGCATCTAAAACCTACAGGTTTAATAATTGTTTTAAATGTTAGGGTCTAAATTATTCTGTTTGAATAATAATCACTTGATCATAAAAAGGTGTTTGACAATGGATGTTGTTGCCATAAGTTAGGTAGCATGTAAGACCTTTTGTTTTGGACTAACAGATGTGAACACTTGTTTTTTTTCTGTTAACTCTCTGAACCAACAGCCACTGGTGTCATTTTGGAGAGAATATTTCATAGAAAAAATATTTGCAACTCTTTGTATGACACAGCTTGGTTTACCACACCTAAGATTCCACACACAATTAGCTATTATAACAATATAATGTCAACAAATAATATGTTAACACTCTTCATGTCTCTCCACATATAAGGAAATATCAACACAATTATCCAACATATAAATGTTTACATAAGTAAACAATCCTTTAAGATAATAATTTGAATGAAAAAAGGATTCAGTTCTAATCAAAGGAGAACCAAAAAACACAAAACAGCAACAACAAACTCTATGTTTAAATTACTGTGATGTTTGTATCCTATCATGCATTATTGAGCGTCCCAGGATTCAAGCATCTAAAGTCAAAAAAGATTTCCTCAACAGCATGTTCTAATGAAGAAATTGTCCAACAATGCCAGTTCAAACCCATAGAATAAAAATAATCCAAAACATTTTGAATGTTCTTGGAATATGTTCATTAAAGAAACTCTTAGGCTTAAAGAAGTTGGGTTCAGACTCTTGGAATCAAAGTGGCACCAAGAAATGATGGCCTGTGTGAAGATTTACCGCCTTGGTGAGTTTCTTCAGCTTGTGCTCTACTTAAAGACAAAGAACAAAGCTATTTTTTCATTAAAATTGTTAAGAATTTGAAGATCATTCCCAGCCTTACTGCTACATCAGCATCTGCCCAAGTTATTTATTTCAAATCCTAAATGGGGAGAAACTTATTTTTTCAACTTTATCATAGCAAAAATGTCGGTTTTCTCTCTGGGCTCCTTGATGAAGGCAGAGCCGTTTAAATTTCCTCTGTATCTTTGGACTCTATTAAATGACAAAAGAGCTGACACGTTGTTTACAGTTGTAATAACTCTGCTGTAACTTAATTGTCTTTTCTTACTAAAAGAACCCTCAGGAAGCTCCCTTAAATTTAAAATATAAAAATAGTTTGTGTATAAAATTTGTTTTTTGAGAAAAAGAACACTATTCAATTTGAGTTGTTGGTTTCTGCATAGATAAATTAAAATATTTCAAATAGTTTGACATTTTAATTTAAGAATAAAAGAAATTAACAAGTTTAGTTTGTGAAAGGTCAAAGAACTACCTTCATTGTTTGATTTTTGTGGTAACTTAGTTAACATCGGATGCGACAAGTTTAATATTTTTTGTGAGTGAGGCTCAGTTTGCTCACAAAAACATTTCAGGAAAAAAACCGAACCAAGATTGTTTTTAAGCTCATCCATTTAAATTTGGCTTCCTTTCCCAGATTTCACCAAATCTGTAGTGGTGGTTTGGTCTTAACAGGAAAAGGGGCTCCAAATCAAATTCTGACCCCATAAAACCTTGAGTCAGTATTGCTGAAGTTGCTCACGCTTGGACTACTTGAAAACTATGGTGCAGTTACAAAAAACATCCAGAACTCTATGTTCTGCTTTGAATTGAGTGATTGCTGCCTCACTGGGAGCCTAAAGGATATAAAGGATAAGTAAATATGTAAATATATAAGTAAATATAACTTGACATTTTAAGTTTAACTTATGCATGCAATCATTTTGGTAGTTTAAATTACTTATATGATAAAGGCAAAGTTGAGACAAAAACCACGATGGGCCATAATTGGCCATTTTTGACAGTGACTCCATCCATTGTATCTGTGTTGTAACATCAGTAATTTTATTTACTTGTCAATCTTTAACAAAATCTAAAAGTTACAGAGTAAAAGTGTTTCTTGATTTATCACTTTTATTATACAGATTATATAAACAATTCTGATCATATTTAGCACCTTTGTGGTTTTAATATATTTCTTGATAATGATGCTCATGTATGTGAATGCTCATAGTTCTTGTGTACAGTGTAATTTAATCCCATTATAGCTTCTTGTTTCTTCCTTTGTTTCTTTTCAAAATCTCACTTGCCTTTCAGGTCCCACATTGTTCAGACACAATACTAGGGCTACATATAGGTAAGGCAAGTGGCATAGCCCAAGATCTTTTGAGGCTACTTTGCAAAAATATACTCTTCAGACTAGTCCTTAACAGCATGTAATAATAGCAGTTGCAGTCTTTTCTATCCAGTAACACATCAGTAGGACCTGTAAGAATTGAGAAGGAATCAGAGTTCACAAGGCCTTCAAACTTATTAAAAAACTAATCCTGTGGTAGCAGTGACAAACACTAATGCTTCACATCCACTCCAACATAATTTGTCACTTTCATAAGTGATCAGATCTGGGTTAGTCATTCAATTCAAAAAGGGAAACTCACATATTCATTGTACACTGTGATACATTTCAAATGTTTAATTCTGGTCATTTTGATGATTATGGAATACAGCTAATAAAAATCCAACGCTCGGCTTCTCAGAAAATATGAATATTATACCAGACCAATAAAAGAATAATACACACATGCTGGCCTGCTGAAAATACCTATTTCGGGTTCCTTTAGCATTGATTACTGCATCAATGTAGCATGGCTTGGAGGCTATCAGCCTGTGACTTTGCTGATGTGTTAAGGTAGCTGGGGTTGTTTCTGTTGTCTCATATTCTTCTTAACAATACTTCATAGTTTGTCTATGAGGTTTAGGGTTGCTGAGTGCTAACCAATCAAGCATGGTGATACTAAACATTAAACCAGGCATTGGTATTTCCTGTAGTGTTGGCAGGTGCCAAGTGCTGCTGGAAATTTAAATCAACAGCTGCATAAAGATTTTTAGCAGACTTACAAAGACTTAATAAAAACAATGAAGCAAATTCAGCAAAAGGCTTGACTCCCAAAAACATCATGGATTGTGAAAACTTCACACTGGATGTTATCATGCATTGTGGATTCTGGGCCTTCCTGTACTCTTCCTCCGGACTCTGGAACCTTGATTACTAAATGAAATAAAAAAATATACTTTCATAAAAGAGGTCTTTGGACAGTCGTTTCTTCCCACATCAGACTAAGACACTTCTGATGCCATTTCTGTTTTGGGAGTGGCTTAACACAAGGATGTGACATTTGAAGTCCATGTCTGTGTGTGGTGTCTCTTGAAACACTGAATACAATCTCAGTTCACACTTTAGGACAATTGTGGCTTAATGTTTTTTTAATTAGCTGTTAGCTATAATCAAAATTAAGAGAGATGTTTGAAATAAATCCCTTTGTGGGTACTGAACTTATACAAGTTTCACTTTTTTTAAACTGAGTTGCATTTAAATAAGCATTTTGATAATACTCTATTGAGATGCACCTGTACTTACAACAAAGAGTGGTCAGTGTTAGGGCTGGTCAGTACTTGAGGCCATATGGTCATTCTTAGACATTGACATGACTTGAATTTATTGTGTACAGGTATTATCATTCTACTCCTCATAAAATAATTAATCTCATGCTTAATCAGGTTTACTGTTAACCCCAACAACAGTTTCTGTATAGTAGAAAGCCGTGGCTAACAATTTTCTTGTAGCCATTTTTTGACAGATGAAAATCTGCCTTACTTAAGTTACCTGTTCTTTGGTCTTTCACATTTTTAAGAGTAACTTGGGGAACATGGGTTGCCATAAATGATTATTAAAAGTTATGTGACAAAAAAATAAAATAAAAGTATTTCAGTCGGATGCGTTTTACGGGAAATGCTGAGCTTGCCACTAGCTGTCACACTACTCATTTCCAAACAGAATTTTCAAACCCTGATAATTTACACAAAAATTAAAGGTTGCTTTTTTCCCCAAAATTTTCAATGTCAGATAATGCAACAAGAGACTGATGAATTTATTTTAGAGCTTGCTATACATTTTAATCAAGGAAGACATAAGAGATGCAGCATAATCATGCTTTGTATGCTTAAAACAGCTGTAAAGATTTAAAATTATAATAAAAAAACAAAATATAAAAAAGTAACATCAAAATCCCAGTAACTCTATGCAGCAGTGAGTTTTATTTCAGTATAAACATAAGATATCTACCACCTGATGAAGAGGTTTTCCCCCCCACCCAGGCATGCAAAGTAGAGTTTATCAAGTGGAAAAACAAAACTCTAAACCAAATAAAGGAGGCAACAGCTGTGTTGGACTTTTTCACATAGCATGAAAATCTGGTCACACATGACAGCTTCCAGGAAAGAGCAGTGAAGTGTGAAGAAAAGCTGCATATATTTGTGTTTGTGCATTCAATTTGAAATGAACATGAGATAACCATTTAGGAGAAAACAGAGAAAATAACTCTGAAATTGTTACAAATACTTTATTAGGATGTCTGTTCGTTCTTTTTAAATTCATGACACATTTTTCCATTTCCATAATTTGCATTTCTTTATTTTACAGTTGTTAATGTGCAATTATCTTTGATAATGTTGGGTCACAGTTACAGGGCTTTCACAAAGTTATTGGCACTTTGAACACAGAAAGAAGGAGGATGAGCAGTACAGGAGGTCCACTGGTGCTACAGGGTTACAGAGGGCAAAGAGCAGGAAGGGCGAGGATGCGCCTAGTTTCTGGGTAAATATATACCTCATGCTGCGAGTGCACAACAAACAATCGGATCCCTATGTGTGTGTCTATTTATAATATACAGTATGTATCTATACATATATAGAATCATATTTATATATGTACTGCTTCAAGATGAAAAGACTCATCATGCTGTGCCACACCTTATTCATTCAACTGTGTACGTCTACATGTTCTGGGATATGAAAAAGCGACACAAATTACAGCTTGCTTTGAATGTGCAAGACAAAAGAAATAGAACAAAAAAGCTTTCGGTTCTCAAATGAGATAAAACATGGTGAGCAAGGGACTTTTGAAAGCTGAGATATCATCATACTTCTTTCCACTTCTTTTGTTAAACCAAGAGCCTCAACCAGTGTTTATCAGTAGTCTAATCTAAAGACCTGATAGGATGTGGAGATTTTGTGTATCTGGGTTGGACCGGTGTGTCGTACCAACACGGATGACTCACAGCTAAGAAGTCAACCTGCTATGACTCAGAACAGATTACAAATGGCTCAGTGGGTCACTATGTTGCATGACTACTGCAGGTCTAAAAACTCACTGTAAAGGCTTTTTTGAGGAGCAATATGCCATAATAAACAAATGAGACATGCACAGCTTAAACCTCTGCTTTGCCTCTCTCAGAAATGCAAGATTAAGCTGGTGGAAGTGAAATGTGACACCAGCTTGAAGTGTGAAGGACAGGAAGCTCACAACAGTCTTCAAAGGTGGTGGAGAGGTACACAGGGGAGGCGTGCCCACGTGGCACTTACAGTCAAAAGCAAAAAGTGAGGTTTTTGAAGTTGCAACCCTTACACAATACTGCATTTTTTATTATCTACGCTGAAAGTTAAACAATAACAAAAATAAGTAGAGTTATTATGCACCTGTGACGCTCCCCGCACTGTATTCTGCAAGAAAAAAAGCATTTCCGATTCAACTGCATTCAAACAGAAACATGGATTCCCCTTTACTCACCTGCAAAATAAGAGAAAAGGTTAACAGCACATTCTAAGTCAGGTCACCTGCAACAGGAAAAGTAAGTCCCCTGTACTGACATGCATTCAAAAGGCTTCAGTCATACACAGACTTTCAGATTCAGGATAAAAAGTAAAATAAAAAAAACAACAACAAAAACACATTGGTTGCAACATTTATCTAATCAGACAAATCAGGTGCAAAATAGGAAGAACACTTGGAATTTAACTCAACAGTCTCCTTGGTCATCTACAGGAAACATAGGCAGGCATGGGGAGGCGGATAAATTAAAAGACATATTCCACCTTCAGGGGTCTGATTGCTACACGTTTCTCAAAAAGGTAGAAGAACCACTGGTTCTTTTCATTAAGGTGCAGAAACCACCTACATATCGCTTTCCCTCTCTCACAGAAGGTGCAAACTAATCTCAAACTCCAAAAAAAAGCCTTTCCAAGTTCCCACATTTGCAGAGGTGCAACGGATAAGATACTGACACACACATCTGCACAATCCACACTAAAGAATAAAGTGGCACACACATATAGTACCATAAAAATCGGTTTACTTCAAGCAATAGCTCATGTTTTTCTTACTGCTTTCAGTTAAAAGGCACATTCTTTTTGTCTGATAACTACGACTGACTCTTTTTTTGTCATTTTTTGTACAAAGACAAAGCTAACAGTTTTTTTTTTGTTTAGTTTTTTTTTCAGATCAATATAACCAGTGGATTTCTACAAGTAATCTTCAGGTTTGTGAGCAAGCATTTTATCAAAGCTGCAAATCCACAACCTAAGAAAGGGGTTTCAACAGACAATGAAATCCAACTATAATGTTCTATTTTTTTTTCTTTTAGGTTGGTGAACAAGATGAAATGTGTCAAATTTAGCAGTTCGACTGCTCATTCCATCTCTTTCATTTCGAAAATAAAGCCAAAAATAAATGACACAAATTCCTAGCATAAGACTCCTTTGTTACACTCTTGCAAAAATAGCACTTTTCCTCATTTGAGAAAAACTCTTTCAACAGAAGCTTACTTACGTGGAGATTTTAAAACAATCCCCTTCACTCTTGTCGCTCATACCGATTTAGGCATGGGCGCCTGTATAAATATAGTTTTTCTTCTGAAAATAGAACCATCTTTATTCACCTGTTTCCTCTCAGTCCTCTTTACAATCGTCTTAATAAAAAGCCCCCTCCCTTTTTTTCAGTTCACAGACAAAAACATGCGAGCACATTTACAAAAATGAAAAAAGATGAGAATATTTCTACAATATGCGGGCGGCACAGTGAAACACTTTGAGGTGAGGTGAGAGGAAGATGTAAGGAGGAATAAGTAGTGTTATTGTGTTATAATACGATTAAATTTAGTTCTATTCCCAAGGCTGGAACACTAGTTGTCAGGCTTGCATAGAGAAAAAAAGCCAGTGAGATGTACATTCATTTTTTCTTTCTTTTTTTCCACCTCTGATCCCAGCCTGTCAAAACATATCTCCCTTCTTCCTCTGGCTGCACTAGTAGCTCCCCCTATCTGCACCTCGGGGAATGTATTTTAAATGCAACCGTGGCTGCACTTACACACTATATGAGACGAGGGGAGGCAGAGGACAAACCCTCATGCATTCTCCTTTTACTCCACTAACTCTGTTTTACAGTCATAAAGCAAAAGAAAGTTGTGAGGTTTCATGTCCTGGTTATAACGGACTGACGGCTGTCGCCCCAAGCACTGTTGTACAGACAGTCGAGATGTAAGTGGGATCAGGGTTGGTCAAAGAGTGAGGAGGCAAGCACAACTGGGGGAATACTCGTACGTGCGTCACCAGACTTAAACCTTTCCAGGGGCCGAGTGTTTAGAACAGAGGTCCTCCATCCCCACCCACGCCTGGCAGAGATTCACCTGAGGAGCCACCTGACTCCATGCCGGCAACGCCGGTAGCTTCCAGGGAGGTGGGCTCAAAGGCCTGATCAGTCCCCAGGGCTTCGTCCTCTGTCTTGACTCCATCGGGGAGGAACGAGGAGTAGGCATCACTCTCAGCCATCAGCAGCTTCAGCTTGGGGATCCAGCTCTTTCGCACCACACGACGGGCATTGGTGCACATGTCCGCTGCAATGGCGTTCATCTCACTCTCTTTGAAACTCGTGGCAAAATTCTGGCAATAAACTGAGACAAAAAAGACACAGTTAGGCTTACTGGAAATAACATGTCGTCTGCAATTAGGGACTGATTCAACGCAGAGAATCTATATTGTTACAATATCTATAGCATGTTCCACAATTATTGGCACCTCTTTTAAATATGTGTATAAAGAGTTACCATATCATTCATAGCTGCAGCATTATCACACAAAGAAAAATGAAAAATAAATCCATCCATCCATCCATTTTCTTCCGCTTATCCGGGGTCGGGTCGCGGGGGCAACAGCCTAAGCAAAGAGACCCAGACTTCCCTCTCCCCAGCCACTTGTTCCAGCTCCTCGGGAGGAACCCCAAGGCGCTCCCAGGCCAGCCGAGAAACATAGTCCCTCCAGCGTGGCCTGGGCCTTCCCCTGGGCCTCCTCCCGGTGAGACGTGCCTGAAACACCTCACCAGGGAGGCGTCCAGGAGGCATCCTGACCAGATGCCCGAGCCACCTCAACTGACTCCTCTCGATGTGGAGAAGCAGCGGCTCTACTCTGAGCCCCCTCCGGATGACTGAGCTTCTCACCCTATCTCTAAGGGAGAGCCCAGACACTCTGCGGAGGAAACTAATTTCAGCCGCTTGATCCGTGATCTCGTTCTTTCGGTCACCACCCAGAGTTCGTGACCATAGATGAGGGTAGGAACGTAGATCGACCGGTAAATCGAGAGCTTCGCCTTTTGGCTCAGCTCTCTCTTCACCACGACAGACCGGTAGAGCGCCCGCATAACTGCAGATGCCCCACCAATCCGTCTATCGATCTCCCGCTCCATTTTTCCCTCATTCGTGAACAAGACCCCCAGATACTTAAACTCCTCCACTTGGGGAAGGACCCCATCCCCGACCTAGAGAAGGCACCCCACCCTTTTCCGGCTCAAGACCATGGCCTCGGATTTGGAGGTGCTGATTCTCATCCCAGCCGCTTCACACTCGGCTGCGAACAGCTCCAGCGAAAGCTGTAGATCTCGCTCCGATGAAGCCAACAGGACCACATCATCTTCAAAAAGCAGAGACCCGATCCTGAGGCCACCAAAACGGATCCCCTCAACGCCTTGGCTGCGCCTAGAGATCCTGTCCATAAAAGTTAGGAACAGGATCGGTGACAAAGGGGAACCTTGGCGGAGTCCAACTCTCACTGGAAACAAGCCCGACTTACTGCCGGCAATGCGAACCAAACTCTGGCACCGGTCGTACAGGGACCTAACATCCCGTATCAAGGGGCCCGGTACCCCATACTCCCGGAGCACCCACCACAGGGCCCCCCGAGGGACACGGTCGAACGCCTTCTCCAAGTCCACAAAACACATGTAGACCAGTTGGGCGAACTCCCACGCACCCTCCAGGACCCAGCTGAGGGTGTAGAGCTGGTCCAGTGTTCCACGGCCAGGACGAAAACCGCATTGTTCCTCCTGGATCCGAGGTTCGACTATCCGTCGGACCCTCCTCTCCAGAACCCCTGAATAGACCTTACCAGGGAGGCTCAGAAGTGTGATCCCCCTGTAGTTTGGAGAGACCATGGAAAACGACTTCCGTACGGCTTCGAAGCGATTCTGGTCCACCATCCGGCGTCTCAGGGGGGGAAAGCGGTCTGCCACCAACACTGTTTACAGTGGGGATGGTGTGCTGCTGACCTCGACGTGGGACGTTTTGGGTCGGTGGATGGAATACTTCGAAGACCTCCTCAATCCCACCAGCACGCCTTCCAATCTGGAAACAGGGTTTGGGGACTTGGGGTCGGGCTCTCCAATCTCTGGTGCTGAGGTCACCGAGGTCGTTAAAAAGCTCCTCGGTGGCAAGGCTCCGGGGGTGGATGAGATTCGGCCGGAGTTCCTCAAGGCTCTGGATGTTGTGGGGCTGTGTTGGTTAATGCGGCTCTGCAATATTGCGTGGACATCGGGGGCAGTTCCCTTGGATTGGCAGACCGGGGTGGTGGTCCCCCTGTTTAAAAAGGGGGACCACAGGGTGTGAAAAAGAAATCTAAAAGAAATTCTAGAGCTGTGTTGCTCATGGTGGCAGGATGCTGGAGTAGCTCTGTTACGTTCGTTCTGATTTGTTGTTTTTTGTTCATAACTGGTTGAGGTGTTGCATGTTTGGAGAATTATTCCCTCTGGTCTTGGATGCTGTGCAGCTGGAGGGATTTTTGACCTTGCTTTTTCCTCCACTCATTCATTCATATATTGATTGATTTATAACGGCTTTAAAACATCCACATAGGAAGACCATAGCATATAACAATAAAAACAAGCAACACTTAAATATAAAAACAGAATGCTACAAAGGAATATGCTAAGAAACATTAAAAGCCTTTCTGAACAAATGCATCATAAAGAAACAACTGAGCAGCTGAATTCTGGAGAACCTTAGGCGATTCAGGCTTGATTTTTAAATTTAAGATCCTAATCAAATATTACCACTATCTTTTTACACTGTTCTTTAAATTAAAACACAAAGCACATGTCTGAAACAGCAGGTATGACTGGCGAAGACCTGACAGCTGATAGCCTAACCTCCCTACGGGAAGAGCTCACTAAAGTTATAAAAGACCAACTTGAAGTTATTTGCAGAGAAGACTTTAATGCTATCAAAACCCAACTACAAGGAGTCAGGTCCAAAATAGCTAACAGTGCTAAAGCTATCAGAGCAGAAATCTCCAACATGAAGAAGGACAAAGAGGAGATGAGGGGTGCACTATCCAGATGGTCTGATTGTAATGAAGCAAAAAAGGACTAAATCCCTTGCAATGTTTACAATGTTTTATCAAAGTTTACACATGTTATTATTTTTATCCCCTTGTTCCCCGGGGATCCTATGTTGAGTTTAGTAACAGCGGGACCATCCCTGACTCTCCAATATTTCATATTCTACTTTAATTGAATTTGAAGAATCCAGGTACAGCTGCAGTAAAGGTCTCCTACAACCCATGTCTGAATGGCCTCACCACCCCTCAAAGCCTCCTAAATCCCACTCTGTAAGGCACAGTTTACATAACAAGAAGCCTAGTCTGCCTCCCATTCTATCCTTCCAAAATGTGTTCTAAATTATAAAAATACCAACCACCTACATAAGATAATGGACACAATAAAAATTGTGAACTATAATGTGAAAGGGCTTCACAAACCTGTCAAGAAAAAGAACATTTTTAACCAGTTGAAACAAACCAAATGTCAGAGAGCATTCCCACAGGAAAACCACCAATCATAATAAAAAATAAGGAAAGACCTGGGGAGATTAAGCATATTTTTCATCCCACCGGTCAGGTTAAAATAGAGGAGTTTCAGTACTCCTACAGAAGCAAATTAATTTCATTGAAACAACAATCCAGAAAAGACACAGTGGGGAAATACACATTAGTTAATGAAATAATCGACGGTATAGCAGTTTCACTGATGATCGTATACTCTAAAAGGAGTAAAATGTTAAAGTATGCTAATGCTGAAGTATGCGGCTGAATGCTGATGTATGGAGAAGCAAGTTTCCCAGAAGGAGGGACATTCTACTCATGTAGGCAAGCATCCTATTCAAGGTTTGACTATTTTTTACCCCGAAGGAAGAATTGCATAGAATAATGGAAATCGAGATACTACCGATTACAATCTCAGATCATGCACCTACATCCACTAAATGGGACATGGGTCATAGACCGACAACCAAGTAAACTATATATCTATAAACTAATACTACCCAAGAAAAAAACACCCTTGATATTGTGGGACTGTGCTAAGGCATTCATTAGAGGCAGCATCATTGTTGGCGAATTGGCAAAGAAAAAAGAGAAAATGCCCAGACAGCAGGAAATTGAAAAACAAGATAAAAGAACTAGACTTTAACATAAGCAAACCACCTCTACTAACATTTTAAAAGATCTAAATGTGACCTGTAGACAAATAAATAGCCCATTATCAGGTAAGTTTGAGGGATCCTTGAGATTTACAAATCAAAAGTACTATGAGTACGGAAACAAGGCAAGCAGACTTGTGGCTTTCAAATTAAAAATACAAAAATCCTCTTAGCATAATGCATAAAATAAAATTTCAAGGTGAGATCACCCCCAAATCAAATAAGATAGAGGTGCATCTGATGAGTTCTACAAATCTCTGTTTGACTATGCAGAAACCTGCCACAATGAAAAAACTAGCAGAATTCCTGAACAATATAAAGTTAACAGAATTGACTGACCCAGCAGCTGAGGAGTCGGAGAAGCCCATTAAAGAAAGGGAAATTAAACAGTTAATATCATAACTCAAGAATAATAAAACCCCTGCCCCAGATGGATATGTGAATACATTTTATAAAACCTTTAAAGATTCTCTTGCCCCCCTCCTACTGAATGCACACCACCATGCCTTAAACTCCAAAACTATGGCATCAACAGATGCAACTATAGTATCCACAAGAAAGTTTTCCAGAAAGTATTTAGAGTACAGAGTGAATTTTAATGGCATTAAGAGGATATTAAATACCTTGGAACTTTCATTCCCACATCCCTGGATAAGTTGTTGGACAAAAAATATAATAAAATAATTTAATGTATCAGTAATGACCTGAAGCAGTGGTGTATTCTCCCCATGTCTCTATTAGGCCAAGTTGAAAGTATCCGTTTGAATTTCCTGCTCAGGCTACTCTATTTATTTCAGAAGATACCAGTTGAAATCCCAAAGACAAATTTGAATGAGCTGGAAAAAAGTATAACTAACCTCATATGGGCCTAGAATTAGACTCAACACCCTGCAGCTACCCAAGATAAGGGGCATCAATTTACCTCATTTTAAAATATTACTACTGGACTGCACAAATAAAACCCTTGTTGACATGGATGCAAAATTATATACATACTCGCTGGCTCAATATAGAAAAAAAGACAACGCCCCAAACCACTGGAAACACTACCTTTCCTATATACACACGTAAAAGAAATTGTAATCTGGACAAAAAAATACATAAAACAATGTGAACATAATTCAGTCAGCACTGGGACTACCAAAGCAAATATAATCATTATCAAGCACAGGATTTATGAAAACCTTTTCCCCTAATAATTTAGACATTGGTTTTAAAAAGTGGACCCTAATATACTCAAATATGTACATCAACTATTGAAACAAGGGAGCTTTAAGACATTTGCACATTTAAAGAATGAATTTACCAGTAATCTCCCCAGGACAGATTTGTATAGATAATTGCAACTAAGGTCCTTCCTGATAACACTTAAAAGCTGGGGAAACATTGCCCACCCCACACCTATAAAAGAATTTCTAAAAGATAAACAAATGGGAAATAGAGACAAGAAGACCATTAGTAAAATTTATAATGGATTGTCATTGATCATTAAGCATAATATCTTGAGGATGAGGGAAAGGTGGGAGGCAGAAATAAATGAAAGAATACCTGAAAAAGCCGGTATGACTGACGAAGACCTGACAGACGATATCCTAACCCCCCTACGGGGAGAGCTCCCTAAAGTTTGTAATGGATTTATTGAGGATGGGGGAAAGGTGGGAGGCAGAAATAAAAGGAAAAAATACCAGATGACACCTGCTGGAAAATATGTACTGAAGCACACCAAACCACTAATTCAAACATATGCAGAGCGTTTAAATGGAAAATTAACACCATGTTTTTACAGAACACCCAAAATAACTGCTAAGATGTGCCCAACACATCGGAGTTCATGTTGAAGGGAATGTAGAACACATTCTGCCAACCATACCCATAAATTATCTGCCCTAAACTTTGTGTTTTAAGGAAGCAAATATTTGATGCTCTCAAAGAAGTTTTCAAAGTAAATGTCCCATTAAGTCCTACAGTAGCGATGTTGGGAAGGATTCCAGAATGTTTTGACTGCAAAGCCAAAGTTTCTCTGTTAAATATACTACTTACTGCAGCCCTAAAATGCACAACCATCAGATGGTTAAAACCTGATCCCCAAACATTTACAAACATACAGAAATAAAAATTGAGTTTAAAAAATGTTGTTAAAAAAAAGCACCACGTAAAATAAGGTAGAGGATATGTAATGTTGTGGGCCCGTTCCTCTTTTAAAGATGCAGTAAACCTTGTAACAATGAATAGCATAATAGACCCTTTCAAATACCAGGTCATTTTAGATATAAATCAGGTGTTGTCATGGGGACTTTCTGCAGGCTATTGATCTAGAACATTTGGTCAACACAGAAATGACTCAATCGATATTAAAATAAACCTCATTCCATGGTGCTCTTGGACACAGAACTCTGGCCAATCTGGACAAATGGTGCAAAGAGTGATCGAATATCACATACCTCTCATGCTTTAACCCTATGAAATGTTGAATTGAAAATAGTTAGGGTTAACTTGTCCTCATCTAAAAACTACATCTGTTAACACAGAAATACTTGATAATAATAAAAACGAGTACAAAAATGTACTGTAATGAACTTGAATTAAAATTGTGATGTTTTTTAAGATCTGCACAAAGAGAAGGATTTATCATATTTATATAGAATAATTGCTCCCTCTAGTTTTCTAACTTTAAATAGTCTTGATTATGATTTTTATCATACTCCTGACAACTCATTTATCAGTCTGTTACTATTACAATGTCAAGTAAAATTTCACAGTTCCACTTAGGAAGACACTTGACTTTTCAACTGATGTGACGGATATGTTTTTCCACCACTGCGGTTTTGGCACATCGCCAGCATGCAAGGTGCAAGTAGGTAGGACAGTTTGCATAGTTGCTGTTTCTCCACAAACCTTCAGAGATGAAAGAAAACAGTCAGACTGAAAACTTTCAGTTAATTCCTTGGGAATTATTTAAATAATATATTCAACTCCATCCCACATAGGAAAAAAAGGATGTAGAGAATTTAGTTTCCGTAGTTTATTTTGTGATAATCTCCTGAAATAGTTGGGTAGCTATACAGACATAAAATGTATTTAATCTGAGAGTATGCTTCTGCTTCCACCAGATGTTCTTGAAAACAGTTAATATTTTTGTCCAATTGTAATAACAAACAAGTGTTGGTGCAGTGAATCTGTATATATTAAACTATGGTGACTAAAACCAGAAGTCCCTTTTTTCAGTTACCATTTTAACTCTAGATCACTGAGTATCATTGGAACTCATAAATACGGAAATGACCAATTTCTGCAGCTGACACAATTAGAATAAAATTTAAAGACTTGTTGACGAGGTTTCATCAATGCATTCATACATATATCAGATATTCACTTAGCTACCTGTTAATGGACAGCCATGAAAATAAGGACTGCCTAAGAATAAATGGACATATCTTGTATAATATTGAACTTGCCTTGTTTTTAAATCCAAATTGTTAAAGAATAGAGGCAATGAAGAAAGTGGAAAATCCCACAGACAATTCATCTAAAAGGTGTTTTGAGTCACGCTCTTTAGTAAAATGAGCTGGTAAATGTATGAATGTTCTCAGAACAAGTCTAGACTTCAGTGGTCAAAGAAGATTAGTAGCTCATGACTACAAAATATACATTGCCTTGCCAAAGTATTTTACACATTTTGTCATATTACAGCCCAAAACTTCAATGTATTTTATTGGACTTTGTTTGTGATAGACCAATACACAGTAACACATACTTGATCAGACTTCTTTATTCCAATACCCCAAATTAAAATCCAACACAAGCATTGCTTTCAGAGGTCACCTGGGTGTAATATATTTTGATGATAAATACAGATTTGCTCAAAAAAAAAAGACCATAATAAAGACCCAGGAATAGACAAGGGGCATGGTTCATTCCATCCTCCATAAATTTAAAAAGTATGGCACCAGTGCAAACCTATCGAGATATGAAAGTCTGTCTAAACTAACAGGGCAGGGAAGCAGAGCCTTGATTAGAGAAGCCCAATTATACAAAAGCACCCATGTACACGTTTACATTTTTTTCTCTTTTTCATTAATTTCTAAGTGTGAAACATTGTAAGTGAGACCTGCATGTACAGCAATCTGCACAAGCTTTGACTCTTTCCTCTAATCCTATGTTTTGGTTCTGGGCAAGGTTTATTGTTTGGACAAGAGTAGGCACCTACATTCAATGAATCAACCAGTGTTTTGAAGACACATATAGACCCTTTCCAAAATATTAGAATATAATGGAAAAGTTTATTTATTTCCATAAATCCATTCAAAACATTAAACTTCCATAGGTTATAGATTCAGGGCCCACAACCTAAATGAGTTCAAGTTTTTAGTTATTTATTTGTACATATTTGGGCTTCCAGCTTATAAAACCCACAAAAACAGAAATTCAAAAAATTACCATTTACTTCTCAGTTTTTGCAGAAAAAAATTAATCAATTAGGATCACATCAAATCAATAAAAATATGGCTTCACCTTGGTATAATATGGGGAAAACTGCAGACTTGACAACTAGCCAGAAGACCATCATTGATACCCTCCATAGGATGGGTAAGCCACAAATGTTCATAGCTAAGGAGGCTGGCTGTTCACAGACTGCTGTGTCCAAGCATATCAATAGAAAGCTTAGTGGAAGGGCAAAATGAGGCAGGAGAAGATGCACCAGCAGAAGAGCTGACCGTGGGCTTCACCAGATTTTTAAACAGAGAAGATTCATGAATCTGGCAGAGATCCAGAAAGAGTGGATGGGTTCCAACTGTCGGGTTCCTCGGGTCAAACCACTTCTGAGCCTGAGCCAACGTAGGAAGTGTCTCAACTGGGCCAAGGAGAAGAATTACTGGACTGTTGACCAGTGCTCCAAGGTCCTCTTTTCCAATGAAAGTAAAGTGTGCATTTCATTCAGGAATCAAGGTCCAAGAGTTTGGAGGAAGACGGGTGAAGAACAGAACCCAAGCTGCTTGAGGTCCAGCGTAAAATATCCACAGTCAGTCATGATTTGGGGTGCAAAGTCCGGTGCAGGTGTTTGTAACCTCTGATTTCTAAAATCCAAGGTCACCACATCAGTCTACCGGAATGTTTTAGAGGACTTTATGATTCCTTCTGCTGAGGATCTGTATGGAGATGCAGATTTCATCTTCCACCAAGACCTGGCCTCTGCCTATACCGCCAGAAGCACCGAAATCTGGTCTGATGCCCATGCCATCACAGTGCATGACTGCCAGACCTAAACCCCATTGAGAATCTCTGGGCTATTATCAAGAGGAAACGAGGCGCACCAGACCCAAAAACAAAGAAGAGCTGACAGCAGGCATCAAGGAAATCTGGGCTTTCATAACTCCCAGGAAATGCCACAGGCTGATCGCCTCAATGCCACGGTGCATCGAGGCAGTGATTAAGGCAAAGGGATTCCCGACCAAGTATTGAAGATTGACATTTCGTTTTGAAAGTACCAAATTTTGATTGATTTGATCCTAAATTCTTTCTTTTTTCTGCAAAAACTGAAAAGTAAATGTTGATTTCTTCACTGTATTCTAATTTTTTGAATTCCTGATTTTGTGGGTTTCATGAGCTGGAAGCTCAAATTATGTACAAATAAAAAACGAAATACTTTAAATCGTTTAAGTTATGGGACCCGAATCTATAATCTATGGAAGTTTAACGTTTTGAATGGAATTATGGAAATAAACAATCTTTTCCATGATATTCTATTTTTTTGGAAAGGGTCTGTAGTTCAGCAAATCTCAAAGCCCGTTTTATTTTGGAAAGTTAGGATTTTTTTTTTTTTTACCAAGCTGACATAAAGACATAATTTGTTCCCACTGAAAGTTGAATCTAAATAAAGCTCTAATCTAGACCTCTTCAAAAGACTTAAAACCTGACTCTTTACATTTCCTGTTCTTTCTAAAATAATAAGCACATGCTTAAACTGTTTGTATAGGAAACAGAGAAAATATGGATGCTCACATTTGACCGCATGGAGAACTCTGTTGTCCAGGGGCTTGCGGCTAGGGTCATTGGTGGATGAGCGGATCCCTGTCCCACAGCTGTTGGCCAGAGTATTCCTGATGCATCAAAACAAAAGGGAAGCTAAAATAGCCATCCTATTTCTCTAAACTGAGGACAAAAAAATAAAAATAGTTTCCATATTAAGCCTGAGTCTTATCTATCTTTACATGAATATGTTACAGAAATAGATCCTCACAGAGGAAACAAACCTGTCAAAGAAGGCAGCCAGCAGCCTCCTCAGCAGCACCTTGTGTCTCGTCCCTGCGCTCACATGACAGTTCATTAGTTGGGCTCTCGAAATATACACAGAGGTTCCTGCAAACAAAAGCACATGTCAGGAGATTAAAAATTAAACAAAGAAATGTAGCCATGTTCACAACACAGACTATTTATAGGGACATGTTTGTCTGGTCAGGTTCTGACAGAAATGGAGAATTTTTTTATCTAGAGACAACAGTGATTCATATCAGATTGCTGTGGCTGCAGCTGTTCTCAAAAGCCAGGGCTGTGTTTGCCCCTCCTTTGCTTCTATGCCATCTTAACTTTTCTTTTGCTGTTTACGTTATGTCATATGGTTCACAGCAGAACAAGCCCTGCTGTTTGCAGTCTGCACGTTTTGTTCTTACACACACACGCATGCACGCACACACACAGAAAATACACCATAAAATAAAAGGTGAAACCACACCCTCATCTAATGTGGAGATTATCACAGGATGTCCTTGAAAAAACAAATTGAGTCATACGTGCAACACGGTCCTACACTTTAGGCCAAGCCCTTGCTATAATGAGAAAGGTTTCCTCTAAATGTGTACTCGCAGTGGCAACTTGCAAGTTTATGATAAGATCTGTGGATTAGAGCAACTGATGTATACAGTTATTTTAGGTTTTGGCTAAATGTAATATATAAAACAATAAGTACAAGCAAAACAAACGTTTGTGTTGTGTTTTTCTAAAGCTACAAAAGAGATTAAATTAAATTCAAACAATGCAAGAATACAACAAATAAAACACTGTATGTAACAATGGAGCATTGGTTATTAATTACCAGTACTCATTTTCTAACAGCATTTAAACTAGATGCAAGTCGGTGGACAGTGGGAGATTTTTAATTTTTAATTAAATTTTTTATAGTCTACAGTGTCGGCTTTTTATTCTCCTGGAGGTCAACAAAGGTCATCTTGCATACAGATAAAAAGTTGAGGACCATCAGACAGATCATTTGGAGTGTTTGAATGACATCATCTAGACTTACAGAGAATGCATAAAGTTAAATATATAGCAATGGTCAATAAATTATATGCAGGGTGAATAAAATAAATCAAGAAGTACATCAATTCACGACCTTCAATGCAACACGACATTATGTTAAAGCATTTTCAGTTTTTAGTAAAAACTTTAAACTCAGTTGTTCTCTTCTGGCAGGTCAAAACTTTACAGCAGCCCTACAAGACTTAATTTTTCAATGATTTTCATTCAGTAGCAATTTTCCATAGTAAATACAGCACGTAACATTTCAAGGCATACTAAAGTGCATGATTAATTTATCTTCATAACGTTATACATGACAAACAAGCTGGACAGTGGGAGATAATGGAAGAAACCCACAGAACCAGCCATGGCTTGAACCGGAAAGCAGGAACAGTGTTACCTACTGAAATTTACTGTATGCACAATATGAAACAAAGTAGTAAAACGCGCAGACACACACACACACATACACTAGAACGAATAATAAATACTTGTCATATGTTGGCCACTCAGTAACTCTAATAAAATCATGTCAGACACCCTACTAACTCACCTTAAAGGGCAACCACATTACAACTTCCTGAAATCCATCAATGTCAGCAGCAACACAGTTTAAACAGGAGAGGTATTATCTTTACAAGATATTTTCAGAGACTCAACTGAAGGCATGTGACAGTTTTTGGATCAACTGTATATTACTGCATTACAGGTCTGGTTTCTAAAAGAAGACGGGGGATACTGTGATTGGCATAAAACTAAACAAAATACAACTATTTGTGATTTTTAACTTCAAATCTTTTGAAAATAGTAAACATTTTAAATGTGATATTAAAATGTAAATAAATTTCATGCCATAAACTTTTTTTCGTCGTTAAAAAGCTCCTCTGTGGTAGGGCTCCGGGGTGGGTGAGATTTGACCGGAGTTCCTCAAGGCTCTGGATGTTGTGGGGCTGTGTTGGTTAACGCGGCTCTGCAATATTGCGTGGACATCGGGGGCAGTTCCCTTGGATTGGCAGACCGGGGTGGTGGTCCCCCTGTTTAAAAAAAGGGGACCACAGGGTGTGTTCCAACTACAGGGGGATCACACTTCTGAGCCTCCCTGGTAAGGTCTATTCAGGGGTTCTGGAGAGGAGGGTCCGACGGATAGTCGAACCTCGGATCCAGGAGGAACAATGCGGTTTTCGTCCTGGCCGTGGAACACTGGACCAGCTCTACACCCTCAGCAGGGTCCTGGAGGGTGCGTGGGAGTTCGCCCAACCAGTCTACATGTGTTTTGTGGACTTGGAGAAGGCGTTCGACCGTGTCCCTCGGGGGGCCCTGTGGGGGGTGCTCCGGGAGTATGGGGTACCGGGCCCCTTGAAAGGGGCTGTTAGGTCCCTGTACGACCGGTGCCAGAGTTTGGTTTGCATTGCCGGTAGTAAGTCGGGCTTGTTTCCAGTGAGAGTTGGACTCCGCCAAGGTTGCCCTTTGTCACGATCCTGTTCCTAACTTTTATGGACAGGATCTCTAGGCGCAGCCAAGGCGTTGAGGGGATCCGTTTTGGTGGCCTCAGGATCGGGTCTCTGCTTTTTGCAGATGACGTGGTCCTGTTGGCTTCATCGGAACGTGATCTACAGCTTTCGCTGGAGCGGTTCGCAGCAGAGTGTGAAGCGGCTGGGATGAGAATCAGCACCTCCAAATCCGAGGCCATGGTCTTGAGCCGGAAAAGCGTGGGGTGCCTTCTCCGGGTCGGGGATGGGGTCCTTCCCCAAGTGGAGGAGTTTAAGTATCTGGGGGTCTTGTTCACGAATGAGGGAAAAATGGAGCGGGAGATCGATAGACGGATTGGTGGGGCATCTGCAGTTATGCGGGCGCTTTACCGGTCTGTCGTGGTGATTTACCGGTCGATCTACGTTCCTACCCTCATCTATGGTCACGAACTCTGGGTGGTGACCGAAAGAACGAGATCACGGATCAAGCGGCTGAAATGAGTTTCCTCCGCAGAGTGTCTGGGCTCTCCCTTAGAGATAGGGTGAGAAGCTCAGTCATCCGGAGGGGGCTCAGAGTAGAGCCGCTGCTTCTCCACATCGAGAGGAGTCAGTTGAGGTGGCTCGGGCATCTGGTCAGGATGCCTCCTGGACGCCTCCCTGGTGAGGTGTTTCAGGCACGTCTCACCGGGAGAAGGCCCAGGGGAAGGCCCAGGACACGCTGGAGGGACTATCTTTCTCGGCTGGCCTGGGAGCGCCTTGGGGTTCCTCCCGAGGAGCTGGAACAAGTGGCTGGGGAGAGGGAAGTCTGGGTCTCTTTGCTTAGGCTGCTGCCCCCGCGACCCGACCCCGGATAAGCGGAAGAAAATGGATGGATGGATGGAAACTTTTTTTGTCATAAGTACTTGGTTTAGGAAGCCTGCAAATGTAGACTGAAAGATAGGGACTGAGGATAAAGATAATTAAACTATAACCCCGGAAATCTCAAAGCTCAAACCATGGTTCATTGTCAGAACAGTGTAGTGGCTTTCTTAACCTGGTTAACCCTGTGTTATAGAAGCAAATCTCTTTTTAATACAAAATGTGTTGTTGTCAAGAAAAACAGATTTTTTAGCTTCTGGAACACTTGTGAGCAAGTTAACTGCTACATAATCCCAAGACTATTGTAGACCATGTAATGCTGATTAATCTATCAAAATGTATTTATAGAGGACTTTTAATACAGCCAAAAGTAACACAAAGTGCCTTTCAGAGGTTAAAAACAGATGCCCTGACATGTAACCACTGAGACCTTTAGGCATTTTCACACACACACGCACACACACAATAGAAATGATCAAAGTAAACTGACAAAGAAAATATTAGTAATAAATTATGAATTAAAATAGATACAATCCATCCATTATAATAGAGGAAGAATTGTGGAAATGCAATTTAATGTGTTATTTTATTATATATACATGGCACTGAAATTTATGAAGTTTCAGACTGGGACGGTTTCCTCAAATGCTTACTCGGATCTGATTCTGATCTGTATAATGGACAAACAAATCCTGATCAGGACATTTCTGTCAAATGTAAATTGGAGGCTGGTGTTGAGAGATGATAAAAGCAAAATGAGAAAATCACACATAATTATGAAATACTAATATAACTTAAACTACAAAAAAGCAAAAAATACAAATAAGAGAGTTGTCAGAGGTGCATTCCATTCAGTTCTCTAATCTCTGAAAGCTGGAGAGTAAAACAACATCAGATTATCCATACATCCATCCATTTCCTTCCGCTTATTCGGGCGCAGCAGCTTAAGCAAAGGGACAAAGACTTCCCCCTCCCCAGCCACTTGGGCCAGCTCTTCAGAAGGAATCCCAAGGCGTTCCCAGGCCAGCCGAGAAACATAGTCCCTCCAACGTGTCCTGGGTCTTCCTCTGGGCCTCCTCCTGGTGGACAAGCCCAGAACACCTCCCCAAGGAGGTATCCAGGAGGCATTCTGACCAGATGCCCGAGCCACCTCAACTGACTCTCGATGTGGAGGAGCAGCGGCTCTACTCTGAGCCCCTCCCAGATGACTGAGCTTCTCACCCTATCTCTAAGGGAGAGCCCAGACACCCTGAGGAGGAAACTCATTTCAGCCGCTTGTATCTGTGACCTCGCTCTTTCGGTCACTACCCAGAGCTCGTGACCATAGATGAGGGTAGGAATGTTGACCAACCGGTAAATTGAGAGTTTTGGCTTTCGGCTCAGCTCTTTCTTCACATGACAGACAGGTACAGCGCCCGCATAACTGTAGACGCCCTACCAATCTTCCTATCGATCTCCCACTCCATTTTTCCCTCATTTGTGAACAAGATCCCCAGATACTTAAACTCCTCCACTTGGGGAAGGACCCCATCCCCGACCCGGAGAAGGCACTCTACCCTTTTCTGGCTCAAGACCATGGTCTCGATTTTTGAGATACTGATGACCATCCCAGTCGCTTCACACTAGTCTGCGAACAGCTCCAGCGAAAGCTGTAGATCACGTCCCGATGAAGCCAACAGGACCACATAGTCTGCAAATAGCAGAGACCCAATCCTGAGGCCACCAAAATGCATCCCCTCAACACCTTGGCTGCGCCTAGAAATCCTGTCAATAAAACTTATGAACAGAATCGGTGGCACCTTGGCGGAGTCCAACTCTCACTGGGAACAAGCCCGACTTACTACTGGCAATGAGAACCAAGCTCCGACACCGGTCATACAGGGACCTGACTGCCCGGCTCAAGGGGCTTGGTAGCCCATATTCCCAGAGCAACCCCCACAGGACTCCCCGAAGGACACGAATGACCGCCTTCTCCAAGTCCACAAAACACATATTGGGCGAACTCCCACGCACCCTCCAGAACCCTGCTTAGGATGTAGAGCTGGTCCAGTGTTCCATGGCCAGGACGAAAACCGCATTGTTCCTCCTAGACCCGAGGTTCGACTATCCACCGGACCCTCCTCTCCAGAACCCCTGAATAGACCTTACCAGGGAGGCTCACTCTGTGGTCACTCTGTGGGGGTTGAGGGCTGCCGCTGTGACAGGCACCGACCCCCTTGCGGCCACAGCTCCATGCAGCCACCTCGACAATGGAGGCACAGAGCATGGCCCACTAGGACTCAATGTTCCCCAACTCCTTTGGGACGTGTTCAATGTTCTGCCCGGAGGTGAGAGTTGAAGCTCTTCCTGACAGGAGACTCTGCCAGACGTTCCCAGCAGACCCTCAAAACATGTTTGGGCCTGCCAGGTCGGTCCGGCATCCTCCCCCCCCCCACACCCACCTTGAGCTGACTCAAAACCAGATGGTGGTCATTGGACAGCTATGCCCCCTCTTCACCCGAGTGTCCAAAACATGCAGCAACATCAAACTCCGGCCTAGGGTGTCCTGGTGCCAAGTGCACATACGGACACCCTTATGACGAGTCTGAAGTTGGTTTTCATTTCTAGCTTCCGATTCGGGAAATGGCTAAAGGGCTATTACACAAAATTATTTTCAACTCTGAGGGTCTTTAATCTGCTCTGATTTAAATATACAGTACAGTATTTCAGAACTGGACTAAATTATTTTAAATTACCAGAAGAAGAATTAAAACCAACTCTGGGATTTGTGAAACTTTTCTGTGATTTGTGAAACTTCAATAGAGGCAGATTTTGGCACTTTTTCTGCCTCTGGACCACATTATTTTAGCTGTAGCTAGAAAAATACAACACTCAGACATTTCAGACCTGGATTATTTTATTCCACATTACCAGAAGAATAATTAAAACCAACTCTGGGATTTGTGAAACTTTTCTGTGATTTGTGAAACATCAATAAAGGCAGATTTCAGCACTTTTTCTGCCTCTGGACCAAACCATTTTAACTGTAGCTAGAAAAATACAACACTCAGACATTTCAGACCTAGATTATATATTCCACATTACCAGAAGAATAATTAAAACCAACTCTGAGATTTGTGAAACTTCAATAAAGGCAGATTTCAGCACTTTTTCTGCCTCTGGACCAAACCATTTTAACTGTAGCTAGAAAAATACAATACTCAGACATTTCAGACCTGGATTATATTATTCCACATTACCAGAAGAATAATTAAAACCAACTCTGGGATTTGTGAAAGTTTTCTGTGATTTGTGAAACTTCGATAAAGGCAGATTTCAGCACTTTTTCTGCCTCTGGACCAAACCATTTTAACTGTAGCTAGAGAAATACAACACTCAGACATCTTAGACCTGTATTATATTATCCTACACTAATAGGAATCTGAAGACAGATTATAATTCATACCCATGGCCACTTGATGCAGATGCACATACTTTTCAGTCCTATTGTGTGCCAATCATGGTCGCAGAAGACATGCATATGCACATTGAGCATGGCTAGATGGAGGAGAGTTAAGAGAATTAGAGTGACTGAACCATTGCAGCAATAGAAACTTGCTGTGTATAACTTGTTGTCTTTTGGAAATTTCAAATATGTGTAGAATGTATTTTTGCAGTGAAAAAGATGAGCTTCTCATGCAAATAAGGGCGGAAATGGAGAGACATGCAAATCTCTGAAGTTCTCAGGAGCACGGTTCAATAAAATTTTAATGTGAAGCTGGATATTTCTCTTGTTTTTGATTGACTGAAATCTGCCTTTGACACTTTCACAAATCCCAGAGTTGGTTTTAATTATTCTTCTGGTAATGTGGAATAATATAATCCAGGTCTGAAATGTCTGAGTGTTGTATTTTTCTAGCTACAGCTAAAATAATGTGGTCCAGAGGCAGAAAAAGAGCTGAAATCCACCTTTACTGAAGTTTCACAAATCACAAAAAGGTTTCACAAATCCCAGAGTTGGTTTTAATTCTTCTTCTGGTAATGTAGAATAATTTAGTCCAGGTCTGAAATGTCTAAGTACTGTAGGTTTTAAACCAGAGAAGATTAAAGACCCTCAGAGTAGAGAAAAATCTGGTGTAATAGCCCTTTAGCCATTTCCCGAATCGGAAGCTAGAAGCGGAAACCAACTTCAGCCTTGCAGATTTTTAAATCATCCCCTATAACTGATTGATTTACCTCTCTCTTTATCAAATCTTGCTAAAACCAGTATAAATATGTTAGTAATAAGATGGTATTCAAAGATATGCAGGTTTCCTCTGGCATTTGACTCAATGGGTCCCCAACCCATCATGCACATGCAGGATTTAGCTTGACTTGATAACAAGCTTGATGGCACATCTAATATTTATTTTATGTAACTGAAACGCAAAATTGAATCAGTAAACCTAGGGGTTAGTTGAATTATCCACAGTGACCCACCAGGACCACACCGTGTTAAACAATAATAAAATTTACTGACATACCTGAGACTAACTCTAGTTTCTCAGCAGGGTCTCCTTCCTCGTACAGCTTGGGATGGCAGCGGTTTCCTATCTGAGCAATAAGTTCTGGAGGAAGACAAGTAAGATCTCTGCCTCGCATCCGACCTCGGGTCTCTATGTGGTCAGGAAGGGCCTCGACACGCTCCCCGGCTGCTGGAGAAATGGTAAAACCAACATTAAATTCACACACTTCTTTCTTGTTTAGCGTTTGATGGAGAGAAACAGAATTAGAGCTACAAAAATAAAAAAGAGGGTTGTATACTTTGAAACACAAATTATTGTGCATTAAATGTCGGATTTAATTCTACTACCTGCTGCGCCCATGTTGAGCATACTGTACATGGTATACATGCTACAGATTTGCCTGTACTGCTCTTCAGCACTTTCGTCTGTTCCCTCTTCTTCCTCCTCATCATCATGGTAGCTGATGGGTGAATCACTAGCGTAGGTACTCAGTGTGCCAGGGCTAGCACCCTCTGACATTCCAAGCCCTGCTGCAGAATTCCCATTGGTGCCGGCATTTCCACTAATTCCACCACTGGGCACTATGCCTGCCAGACTGGTTGTGGTGGCAGTCATGCCCATGGCCAGTCCAACAGCTCCCGGGGTCTGGATGGCACTGCCCCGCACCGCCTCCTGAGAATAACGGGCTGCCTTTTTGGCTCCTCCTCCTCCGCCCGAGCCTAACCCTCCTCCATCGCGGCTGCTGCCACCCTCCCAGAGCCGCTTGGCAACAGGAGTGCAAACCACAGAATAAGGAGTGGCAGCTTCCGTCTGGTTGGATGGCTGCTCTGTCTTAAGTCGTGAAACGAGAGGGAGCGGTGTTACACTGGAGGCAGGACGTGGTGCACTGTTACTGGTCTGTGTTACAGGACTCTGGGGCTCTGAAGTTGGAGCTTCCTCTGCATGAAGACCCTGGGAGTCACAACTTGGCGAGGATACCTAGAAATAAAAGTAAATGTATATATATATATATATATATATATATATATATATATATATGTATACCTGTTATGTTAGGATACATAGTCACTTTAATGAAGATATGGAGTTCCAGTATTCTGAAGTTAAACAGTTAGTCTGTGACTTTCTTTAAGATTTTGTACTTTGAGACATAAAGCTTTGCTAATTTCAATAAATATTCATAGTGAAAAAAAAAAATCAATCTGTTCCAAAGGAAGTTATTAGAATTGATTTAAAACTTGCTTAGATTTAAAAGGCAATTGGCATGCTACATTATGTAATAGATGATTAAATAAAAGTAAAACCAAGAATTAATAAAAATAGTAAAGGCAAACCTAAATTCAATGCAAAATTGTACGTAGAACCAACTGCAGCACTGTTGTATATATAATTTTTAAACTTTTATTACAAAGGAAATTTAGCCCATTCTTTTTTACAAAGTGAATTCAATTTGTAGATGTTTGTGGACAATCATTAAAAGTATTTTCTTCTGTCAAACATTTCTTTATTAAAAGGTTTTATGTCCTATTCTAGCCACACTGAAAGTAACTTTGTTTTAATTAAGCTCAGCTTAAAATACAGTAACTGACATCTCAACAGTCTGAAATGTAGCTTTTAGATTTTTTGTTTTAGTTTTTTTAGAATAGGTTAGTTCAGCCCAATGTCATTGTCTGACATTAGGTCTAATTTACTGGTTTACTGTTTTTATTCTGTGGTTTACACTGGTGCCCTGGGACTGGCAACTGAAATGAATGTCTTCCTATAGTATTTAAACTTGCTGTAAAATAATGACCCTTAAATATCATAAAATAGCCTTATAGCTATTTTCAAATTGAAGGGAAATATCAAATGCTTCTTTGGGAGCATGTTTGGCTTTTTCCTGCTTGAAACAAAACCATTAGAACTCAATGAAAAATTACATAAAAAAGGAAGTCTCACTTGCTAAGGATCAATGAGGTGTATTTTTATTCATTTAAGTAAGCCTAGCATATATACAAATAGATTCTGACAGAAACCAAAGCAAAGGTGGCTTTCTATGTACTTATAATATATATATACACACACATATTTATATATATAACATTTCTTATTGATCTCTTCTATCATTAAGTCTATTTCCCATGTTCCATGGAGCTATACCTTGAGGAAGAATTCAGTGCCCTTTTCCATGATCTGCTGGATCTGAAGAAAGCCCGCAGTATACATGAGAAGAAATTGGTCTCCCACTGTCATGCTGAGGCGGCCTGTGTAACAGAAAGCCAGAATCTGCTGGAAGCACTGGGGTTGCACAGCTGGAGGCAGCTCAACAACAGTGGGACTCGTCTCGTTGCTGTTAGCAACCGCAGCATTGCTGCTGCTGCTGAAAAGGTCCCGGAAATAAGAGCTGCTGGCAGCCAGAACAGCTCGATGAGCCTAAGGTAAAAAAAAAGAAATAGAAATAACCTTTATTGTCCCTCAGTGGGGGAATTCAGATGTACCAGCAGCAAAGTGACAGGCAAGTCGATTCACTCAAAGGTCAAAATACAAAAACAGAAGGTAAGAATAAAAGACTTTACAGTACGGGCAAATACACAGGATAGGAAAAAAACGTACAGTGCAGGTATTACAAATATCATCCTCCAATCCAAATAAATGTGCAACTGAGTAAGATAATATAAAAAATAATGTTAAACATGCCTATGCATGTATATTTGTGCATAAAAACAACAACAGGCTATTTAAAATCATTTGAAAAATTATGCAAAAAAACAGCAGAGATGTGAACATTTATTGAGTTTGTTGGGAGCAGTGAGGGTTAAGTCTAACAGCTGTTAAGAGGAAGGATTTGCGATAATGCTCCTTGGTGCACTAAAAATGCAGCAGTCTGTCACTGACTGAGTTTTCCAGTTCAGCAACAGCTTCATGCATGCAGTTATTCAAAAGTGATATTATTTTTGTGAGATTTCTTCAGTCTCCAACCAGCTGCACTGGGTCGAGGGAGCATCCTTGACAGAGCTGGCCGTCCTGATGAGCTTATCTAACCACTTCCTCTGAGCTACAGATAAGTTGGTGCTCCAACACACCATTAACCAGAAGATAGCTGATGCCACCACAGAGTCAAAAAAGCTTCAGGAGTACCCCCTTTATTCCAAAAGATCTCAATCTTCTCAGCAGGTACAGTCTGCTCTGACCCTTTCTGTAAAGACACATCAGTGTTGAGACTTCACTCCAGCTTATCGTTCTGAACACACAAATCCTTACAAAATTCAACCATCTCAATGTCAGTTCCCTAGATGTTCACCGTTCCTGGTGTGGTGGGTCTGCCACTACGGAGATCCAACCACCAGCTCCTTGGTTTCACCGCATTGATCAGGAGATAGTTCACCTGGCACCGCTCCACAAAGTTCTGTCTATACTCTGAGTCGTTGACACTTGTGATAAAGCAGACTACTGCAGAGTCATCAGATAACTTTTGCAGAATGCACTCTGAGGAGTTGATTGAGAAGTCTGCAGTGTAGAGGATGAAGAGAATGCTGCCAGCCCACATCCCTGTGGGGCCCCTGTGCTGCAGATCCAGCCAAGTGTCCTCACATAATGTGGGCACCCAGTGACATAGTCCAGTATCTACTGAGATAGGTAATAGTCCACTCCTGACAGCTCCAGGTTGTCACTCAGAAGTCATGGCTGAATAGTATTAAAAAGCACTGGACAAATCTAAGAACTTGATCCTCACGGTGCGTCCAGCCTTCTCCATATGGGTCAGGGCTCGCTGCAGGAGGTAGATCACGCCATCATCTACCCTGATGCCAGGTTGGTAGGCAAACTGCAGTGGATCCAATAAAGGCCTCACCACAGGGAGAAGATGTTGAGGACCAACCTCTAGAGCAGGGGTCCCCAAAGTCGGTCCTCAAGGGACGGTATCCTGCATGTTTTAGGTCTTTCCCTGGTTCAACACAGCTGATTCAAATCGTCCAACTACCTCCTCAGCATGTCAAAGTTCTGAAGATGGTCTGCTAATGAGCCATCATTTGATTCAGCTGTGTTTAACCAGGGAAAGAACTAAAACCTGTAGGATACCGGCCATTGAGGACTGACTTTGGGGACCCCTGCTCTAGAGGGTCTTCATTAGTGGTCTTCGGAACGGGTACCACACAGGAGGAGTTTTTCAGACAATTCGGGGAAAGGCTTTTTGGGGCAATAAAGAAGACCCTCTAATTGCCTGTTCTTTAAATAAAATCTTTCCTTATTTTATTTTTTTCACAAACTCCCATTCCTCTGAGTTTTTGTTTGGTCAATGTCCTTTACTCTAACACTGGGTTTCTGATTCCTGAATGAGCCGATATTGAGAAAGATGTGCTGATGTTTTAAGGGTAAACAGGTTATCCCCCTCTCTCCTCTTGTTGGAGTCATGGTAGATCCCCATTGGGGACAAAAATTTACTTTCTATAAAAGGGAATTGGGAGTTAGTCTGGGTATCTCCTAAATAAACAGACACAGAGGTTCCCTTGCTTGTGTTTTAGTATCCTGGCTCCAGTTAAGGTTTATGTTTTTCTTCAATTTTTCTTTTATATTAGAGGGTCTAAGCGTTTTGTGTTAAACAAACCTCACCCACTCTAGTAGGCTTTATGGAAATAATTAAGCCGACTGTGGCTCAGGAGTGAAGAGTTTGTCTTGTAACTGGAGGGTTGCTGGTTCAAGCCCCCACTCCATCTGTCTCAGTTGCTGTGTCCTCGGGCAAGACATTTCACACTTCTGCCTACTGGTGGTGGTCAGAGGGCTCAGTGGTGCCAGTGTTCAGCAGCCTCGCCTCTGTCAGTGTGCCCCAGGGCAGCTGTAGCTACATTGTAGCTTGTCATCACCAGTGTGTGAACGGGTGAATGACTGAATGTAGTGTAAAGTGCTTTGGGGTCCTCAAGGACTAAATAAAGCACTATACAAGTACAGGCCATTTACCATAATGTCCAGCTAGCATATGTAGAATATCTGGAGTAGGATAACTGCCAGGTCTTTCAGAACTTGATGATTAATCATTGTGTACAGAGGTTAAATTTGACAAAAATGAATTGTCCTGGGTCAAAGCTGTCAGGTTAATTCAGCAAAGATTTAAGAAATCTTTATTAATTTTTTGAAATCGCAAAAAAAAATTTATAAATAAATACCTTATTAACATCAAGATAACTTTGACAAGAATGAAAAGTGAAATATATGCATAAGTCAAACCTGGAGAGAGTAATTTTCTACTGATTGCAGAGTCTGAACTACAGTTTGGATTTGTAAACTCTTATTTGCGAACAACAAAGGCAATTCTTGTTTTCTCAAAGACATAATTAAAAACTTTGCTGATTTGTGAACCCAATTATTGTGTACATCGGGCACAAAGGGAAAGGCTTGTCCAGGGAAGCATTATTACAAGAACTGCCATTTACCAAAACTCTGGTATTACAGAGTAAAACTGGAACTCCTGTATAAAACAAATCAAAAATGTGCCACAGAGCCACAACAGTCCCAACTTCTTAAATGTTATCCTTCATTTCCAGTCCAGTTCCTCTCCAAAAATGAATTCAACAATAGAGTAAAGTCTGATAAGTACCTTGAAGGCATGGCCCTTGACCATAACAGAGACATCGCAGTAGAGGCCTTGCAGTCGCTGCTCGTTTAGACACTCTAAAATGTTGTTGCCAAAGTTTGGGATCGCCATCTGGAGGGTCTGGGCCATGGCGCGCCTACGCACACCACCAAAGGGATTGCTGGGAAAGAGAGGAGAGGAAGAAGTGAATAAGTTAGGCTACCACTAGGTCAAGTCTTTAATTTGCGACAAGGCTGCCTACAGTACACCTCAGTAAATCTAATGAGCTGTTAGGCTGGCGATAATATTCACATGTTAACGACAGAGCTGCTCGATGGGTAACACTTTGATTCATGGGATTCTGCAGTTTTATCCAGAGCTATGAGCAGGATTGAGGCCACACAGTGGGATAACTTGGATAGACGCACTCACAGCGATGACAAAAACTCTTCTTGTGATGTCTGTGTGGTGTAAGAAGCATTTCCGAGGGTAATGTGTGGAGGAGGAGCAATGTAACAAGGCTGTGTTAAAAGACAAAAGGCTCAAAGAAAGGAAAACAGGTGAGGAATGTGAGACTCAAGACACTAAAAATGGCTCTACGGATTTCATCAACTCAAATACCATTCCTTACAAATACAATCTTATAAAAGTCTGCAAAACCCCATTATTTCTAACAAAATATATATTTAAAACAACAGCTCTTAATCCTACAAAAGTTTTAAAACACCAATTAAGATTTGCAATAAAAAATCTTTATTGCCGTAGCATAATCTCAAAGTGAGAAGTTTAGACAACTAAAACATTTTACACACAGCACATTAAGAGGCAAACATATCATTGGTAAAAAATAATTGTTTTTGAGTAAAGCAATGGGGTCAAAGAAATACTTTACTTCTTTAGGTAACCAGAGTATCTACAACATTTCATTAGTAATCCATGACTTCCTATTTCTCCAGAGTATAAATGACACAAGACATGGGCTCATTTCTCTTAGCCAATCTTAAAAATGGGAAAGACAATAGAACATGATATTCAAGTAAGGAAGAGGTTTCATACATAAAAACATTTCTACAAGAAAATAGCTACACACCTAAAAGCCTAAAACAACTGGAAATATGGCAAACAAACTGGATGAAGACCCAAGTTTCTAAACAAATGAGGAATCTATGACAAAGCACTCCCGCTGTTAAGTATAGTGGAGGATTTGTAACGCTGTGAGCCAGTTTCTCTTCCACTCTTTGAGATACTAGGAAATTTTACAATTGAACCTGGCTGCCTCTGCCAAGAAAAAAAAAACAACTAAATGTGATCCAACCAAACTATCAAATCAACACAGAAAAGGATCACTGGATAGAATTATTACTTTAAGGCTTTTCTACATGTCCTCTTCAAGGCAAGGCAATTTTGTTTGTATAGCACACTTTCAACAACAAGGTAATTCAAGGTGCTTTACATTATTAAGGGGTTAAATTAAAATAGCAGTAAAACACAGACAAAGCATATAAAGTAAAAACAGCAATAAAGCAAGAAGCATACACAAAACATATGATAAATGAAAACATTACTCAAAGGCAGGTCTAAACAAATACGTTTTTAGTTTTGATTTAAAAGAAGTGTTTCAGCAGCTGAAAGGGTACCAATAACAGTAAAATGCTCTGTATATACTTTCCTATAAAAAAACAAAACAAAAAACCATACAATACTTCTTCTTTGTCATGGTGTAGACCTTTAGCAAAGTTTCACAGATTTGTTTAAACTTCAACATATAACCTATTATCACAATGGTCCTGTAAATAACTTTAGGTGTACAATAACTGTTATTGTCAGGGCTAAGCTTGGTAAAAGCCTTTTTATCATCCTCTGTTTTGTGTAAGCTATAAAGTTGTATGTCCTTAGATAAGTGGGTCATGTTCTCTTATTCCGTGTGTGAAAGTGTGTGTGGCCTGAACAGAAACCACATTGCATGTTACAGTTCACCTCAATCAACAGTGAAACTATTGCACACCCACTTGGCTTGAACCTTCTCTTAGCTGCATTAGGTCTGTTAAATAAAAATGAACCAATGACATACCATGTAAAAATACGCAAGGACAGTGGGAAAACATATCCATTTACTGTTACATGATCTGGTTTGCGCGTATGCATTACTTCAATCCAGCTACTGTCCCAGCATTCTTAACATGCCAACTACAGTGACTTGCAGAAGTATTCGTACTCTTGAAACTTTTTACATTTTGTTCTTTTATAGCCACAAACCTCAATGAATATTACTGGGATTTCATGTGATGAACAAAGTAATGCATAGGTGTAAAAGGGCAAGGAACATGAAAAAAAAATTAATGTTTTACAAGTAAAAATAGAGATCTGTTTAATCAGCATGTCTGTTAACTGAAAGGGTAAGGCAAAAGAGCTAAACCATCCACCTAAAATCACAGCTTGGTGAGGAAACGAACTGCATAGTGACCCAGCTCGGAGTGTTGTTGCCTTGCAGCACTAAGGTCTGTGTTCAAACCTCGGCCTTGGATCTTGCTCCGGAGTTTGCATGTTCTTCTCGTACAAGCGTGTGTACTCTCTGGGTACTCCGGCTTCATCCGGAAGTCCAAAAACATAACTCTTAGGGTAACTGCTTACTCTAAATTCCTCTTAAAGCTTCTGTCCAGAAAATATATGTATCAATGTTTTATACATCTTTAAAATGATAGTGCGGTTCTATACAATGATATACTGCTGGTGCTCCACAACATTTGTTATAGTTCCCGAGTCCCGCCTTCCTCCCAAAGAGCCCTATGCAATTCAAACTGACCGTCAAATTTTTTTAGCCAATAGAATTCGATACTCCACCTTGTAGGCTGTCAACCAACTTGCATGAGCATTGCGCAAACCTGTGAAGATGGGGCAGCGCACACAGGCCGCTCCGTGTGATGCATCGAGTGATGCTCGATAGCGCTTGCTGCTTTCCTCTTTGACACGCTGTGACAGTACAATTGTTGAGGTGAAGCTAGAGGGAGTAAGAAGGAATCCACTGTTAAAAAATATATAAAAAGGGGGCGTAAGGCAGTTGCCCCAGGCCTCAGTCCTCGATGCGGCTCTCCGGGGGCTCGCTTCCACCCTGAGGACATTTGCCAATGTCGCTTCCCCACTTCTCACCCCCTTTCTATATGCTGTCCACCAAAACGTAAAAAAAAAAAATTATATTTATATATACACAGTGGCTTGCAAAAGTATTCGCCCCCCTTCAACTTTTCCACATTTTGTCACATTACAGCCACAAACATGAATCAATTTTATTGGAATTCCATGTGAAAGACCAATACAAAGTGGTGTACACGTGAGTAGTGGAACGAAAATCATACACGATTCCAAACATTTTTTACAAATGAATAACTGAAAAGTGGGGTGTGCGTAGCTATTCAGCCCCCTTTGGTCTGAGTGCAGTCAGTTGCCCATAGACATTGCCTGATGAGTGCTAATGACTAAATAGAGTGCACCTGCATGTAATCTAAGGTCAGTACAAATACAGCTGCCCTGTGACGGCCTCATAGGTTGTCTAAGAGAATGTTGGGAGCAACAACACCATGAAGTCCAAAGAACACACCAGACAGGTCAGGGATAAAGTTATTGAGAAATTTAAAGCAGGCTTAGGCTACAAAAAGATTTCCCAAGCCTTGAACATCCCACAGAGCACTGTTCAAGCGATCATTCAGAAATGGAAGGAGTATGGCACAACTGTAAACCTACCAAGACAAGGCCGTCCACCTAAACTCACAGGCTGAACAAGGAGAGCGCTGATCAGAAATGCAACCAAGAGGCCCATGGTGACTCTGGATGAGCTGCAGAGATCTAGAGCTCAGGTGGGGGAATCTGTCCATAGGACAACTATTAGTCGTGCACTGCACAAAGTTGGCCTTTATGGAAGAGTGGCAAGAAGAAAGCCATTGTTAAAAGAAAACCATAAGAAGTCCCGTTTGCAGTTTGCCACAAGCCATGTGGGGGACACAGCAAACATGTGGAAGAAGGTGCTCTGGTCAGATGAGACCAAAATGGAACTTTTTGGCCAAAATGCAAAGCGCTATGTGTAGCGGAAAACTAACACTGCACATCACTCTGAACACACCATCCCCACTGTCAAATATGGTGGTGCCAGCATCATGCTCTGGGTGTGCTTCTCTTCAGCAGGGACAGGGAAGCTGGTAAGAGTTGATGGGAAATTGATTCATGTTTGTGGCTGCAATGTGACAAAATGTGGAAAAGTTCAAGGGGGCCGAATACTTTTGCAAGCCACTGTGTGTGTATATATATATATATATATATATATATATATATATATATATATATATATATATATATATATATATATATATATATATATATATATATATATATATATATATATAAATAAAAGTACCTTTTAAAGTTAAAAGAAGGTCCTCTGGTCAAATAAAAAAAAACAACGTTTTGGGTCCACATGCAAAACACTATCTGTTCATAGTTTATGGAACGATGGCTGGATGTAAATACAAGGTAATCCTGGAAGAAAAATGATTGGGGCTGCTAAAGATTTGAGATTGGGGCAAAGGTCAACCTTCCATCAGGACAACAATCCTTCACATTCAGCCAGTTAGAATTTTTAGATCAAGGTAGATAAAAGTGTTGAAATACAAATACATGCCACATGACAACCAAGTATCCCTTAGTCTGTGTCATGCCATTAGAAAGACAAGCTTTCTGCCAAAGTTAAGAATATAACTGACCAATTGATTAGCCCAAATAGCAATGGTTGCTCTTTACGCTATTGCACAAAAAAAACTTAGGGATTATTTTCACATGCTCAAGATCAAGTGAAATGTAGCCAAAGCTTTTTATCAAACTGATTCTTTTGCACTTACAAATGTAGGAAGAAACAGATATGAACAAGATAATTTATGTTTTCAATTGAACAAACAACTGATCCCCACCCTGTAAGAAGTATACAACCAACTTTGGTGTGACTGCGACTGAGGAAGGCTGGAGTGAGCAGCCCCATCATATCCAAAGCCCTTCATTTGGGACCTAGCCAAGCTCCAGGGTAAAAGAGAAATGCTTGCTTTGTCTCTGTCTCTCTCAAGCTCCCTCTCTCTCATACTAAAACACAGATGCACACACACAAACTCAAACAAACCCACAAAAGGCACACTGAGTCACACACGGACATTAGACAATACTGCTTGTTTACAGTTTGGCAAGCTGCACCAAGCACACACATGCGTGCACGTAAAGTCACACTAAACACCATACAGAGAACAGGGTGTGTTTGCTCAGTTTGCCCTGACAGTGATAGAGTGTATGTGTCTTCATGTGTGCCTTTATGCATTAAGGAGGGATAGAGGGGCCTGCAGAGATGAGAGGGATCATCTTGGGTCCTAATGCCATTAAATATATAAAAACAGCAATAGGAACAAGTCAATCTCGTACTGTGGCTTACATTTTATACCAGCCACCCTGGAGGAGAAAGTAGGTCAAACATTCCTGCAACATACTTAAAGACTTCACTGCAAGCTTTAGGAATATATGTCCCACATATAAATAGGACCGCACAGACATTTATTCAGGAACTCAAATTTAATTGAGTTCTTTTTTGTGTCCTCTCCAGGTAGTTTAGGCAAAAGTTCAGTGTTTCTGGTTTAGAAAGGCACCATATATCTTTAGTAACATCAGTTATCAGCTGATGTTGGTCATTTTTTTACATTTGGGCTTCGGTTCGAGAAATAAAACCGGACCAATATTAATAACCAATGTTTATTTCCATCTTGTTGCCATTTGTATATGTGTTTTGGGGGGGTATGTGATATTTGTTTCGGAATGTGACAATGATAGTGATGGAGTGCAGGGTTGTGGAGTCCTTATCTAAAGCAGAGAAGCATTCTCAGCTGTATGGGTTTTTTTTCACTGTGTCAAATGGGTAGGGAAATATTTATAATATTTGTAAACATCAGTTATTGGCCCAAATGTTCATGTTGGTGCAACTCTAACCTGGTTAGTTTATGGTGTCAGTTTAAATTTGCAGAACAAAACGGGGGAATATTGCATATTTTTCCTGTTGCATTACTGACTATGTCAAACTAATGCCAGAACTGACTGAATCAGATTCATGCAACAAAGTGGAAAGGACCGAGAAATTTTAATAGGGACAAAAATTGTTTTGTTTTGATGAAGGTTGGTGTTTTAATGGTGAAAATATATTCCACAGAAATAATCATAACTTCTTGGCTAAATAAAAGGACAGTTGACAGTTACAACCCAATTACTTCTATCACCTGAAGAACATCTCTAGGATTAAAGGAATGATGTTGCAACAGGACCTTGAAAAACTCATGCATACATCTTTAGTCGGATTGATTACTGCAACAGCGTCCTTGCAGGTCTCCCTAAAAACTCAATCAGACAGCTGCAGCTGATCCAGAATGCTGCTACTCGCGTCCTCACTAAACCAGGAAAGTAGAGCACATCACCCCAGTTCTGAAGTCCTTACACTGGCTCCCTGTAGCCCAGAGAATAGACTTCAAAATACTTCTACTAGTTTTTAAATGGATTGAATGGCTAAGCACCAAAATATGTTGAAGACCTATTGTCACCGTACCAACCACCCAGACAACTCAGGTCCTCTAATTCCAGTCTACTCAACATCCCTAGAATTAGAACCAAACATGGAGAAGCAGCTTTCAGTTTCTATGCTCTCCTAATCTGGAACAGACTTCCGGATGACTGCAGAGCTGCTGAAACACTGAGCTGCTAAAAATCAAAACTAAAAACTAATCTGTTTAGAACTGCCTTTGAGTAAACGATTAATGTCATACGTATCATATGTGTTCATGCTTTATTGCGATTTTTCATGCTTATTGTCCATCATGTGTTGTGTGTGATTCATGCTAAATTGCTGCTTTTAATTTCCAATGTTATATTCTATGTTTTTCTTTATCACCAAATCCTGTAAAGCACCTTGAATTACCCTGTTGTTGAAAGTGTGCTACAAAAATAAAGTCCCCTTGCCTTAAATGGCATTAACTAACAAAAAAAGGAAAATAATCCAAAATTCAAAAAAACTGTTTTTTGAATCCAAAATAGGATTTTTTATTTTTTTTAATGGAGCAGTTTTTCATAGCGTTGCCGATGGTATCCTAATTTCTACCCAAAAAATGTGACCTTTTCTCATTGATGCTCTATCAAATCCTTGATGCTGTATTAGATTGAATCACTTTTTTTGACACACAACTCTTTTTTATATTTCGATGAAATACCCATTTCTCTACTCCATTTTGTACCTTTACAGTTTTGGTCCTTTTTTGTACAGAAAAAAAGAAAGCTTGTTCACAAATCAGTCTAAATGTGTGATAGTACGCACTTCTGCTTTGCTGAGATAATCCATCCCACCTCACAGGTGTGCCACATCAAGATGCTGATCTGACATCATGATTAGTGCACAGGTGTACCTTATACTGCCCACAATAAAAGGCCACCCTGGAATGTGCAGTTTTTTGCTTTATTGGGGGTCTGGGGACTCAGAACCGGTCAGTATCTGGTGTGACCACCATTTGCCTCATGCAGTGCAACACATCTTCTTCGCATAGTTTTCAGAGTTTATCAGATTGTCAATTGTGGCCTGTGGAATGTTGGTCCACTCCTCTTCAATGGCTGTGCGAAGTTGTTGGATATTAGTGGGAACTGGTACACGCTGTCGTATACGCCGGTCAAGCACATCCCAAACATGCTCAATGGGTGACATGTCCGGTGAGTATGCTGGCCATGCAAGAACTGGGACATTTTCAGCTTCCAACAATTGTGTACAGATCCTTGCAACATGGGGCCGTGCATTATCTTGCTTAAACATGAGGTGATGTTCATGGATGTATGGCACAACAATGGGCCTCAGGATCTCATCACGGTATCTCTGTGCATTCAAAATGCCATCAATAAAATGCACCTGTGTTCTTTGTCCATAACCGATGCCTGCCCATACCATAACCCCACCACCACCATGGGCCACTCGATCCACAACAATGACATCAGCAAAGCGCTCACCCACACGACGCCACACACGCTGTCTGCCATCTGCCCTGAACAATGTAAACAGAGATTCATCCATGAAGAGAACACCTCTCCAACGTGCCAGGCGCCATCGAATGTGAGCATTTGCCCACTCAAGTCTGTTACGGCGACGGGCTGGAGTCATGTCAAGACCCCGATGAGGACGACGAGCATGCAGTTGAGCTTCCCTGAGACGGTTTCTGACAGTTTGTGCAGAAATTGTTTGGTTATGCAAACCAATTGTTTCAGCAGCTGTCTGAGTGGCTGGTCTCAGACGATCTTGGAGGTGAACCTGCTGGATGTGGAGGTTCTGGGCTGGTATGGTTACACGTGGTCTGCGGTTGTGAGGCCGGTTGGATGTACTGCCATATTCTCTGAAACGCCTCTGGAGACGGCTTATGGTGGAGAAATGAACATTCAATGCACAAGCAACAGATCTGGTTGACATTCCTGCTGTCAGCATGCCAATTGCACGCTCCCTCAATGTTTGTGGCATCTGTGGCATTTTGCTGTGAGACAAAACTGCACATTCCAGGGTGGCCTTTTATTGTGGGCAGTATAAGGTACACCTGTGCACTAATCATGATGTCAGATCAGCATCTTGATGTGGCACACCTGTGAGGTGGGATGGATTATCTCAGCAAAGCAGAAGTGCTCACTATCACACATTTAGACTGATTTGTGAACAATGTTTGAGAGAAATGGTAATGTGTATCTGGAATGAATTTTAGATCTTTAAGTCCATCTCATGAAAAATGGGAGCAGAAACAAAGGTGTTGCGTTTATATTTTTGTTAAGTGTATATTCTATTCACAATGTATTGGAAGAATATGTTATATAACTCCATTAAAAAAAACTAACTGCCAGATGGAGGCCTCTTAAAGTTAATTTGCTTCATCAGGGGCCAACTGGCTAAAATGGGCATCAGAACACCAGTCAATAAAAAGGGCATAGCAAAAGATCATACAAGAAAACATACAACTTTATTAAATTATACATGACATTTGAGCATTTTTCTAACCATTTCTCTCCATAATATGAAAATAAGCTACCAAAACCAGAAATAAACTCCAATGCCATATGTTAAATACATGGGTATGAAATAGTTTGGCAACGATGAAATATCAATCAGAAGGGATGAAATTGTAATGCAAAGGTGAAGAGTTGGGGAAAACAATTTGCAAAGTGGTGAGCTACTTACCCACTTAATACACAGTGGGGCAAGAAGTATTTAGTCAGCCATCGATTGTGCAAGTTCTTCCACTTAAAAGATGAGAGAGGCCTATAATTTTTAGCATAGGTATACTTCAATTATGAGAGACAAAATGAGAAAAATAAATAAATGAAAATAAAAGAAATCGAGAAAATCGCATTGTCTGAATTTGTAAGAACTTATTTGCAAATTATGATAGAAAATAAGTATTTGGTCAATAACAAAAGTTAATCTCAATATTTTGTTATATACCCTTTGTTGGCAATGACAGAGGTCAAACGTTTTCACAAGGTTTTCCCACACTCTTGCTGGCATTTTGGCCCATTCCTCCATGCAGATCTCCTCTAGAGCAGTGATGCTTTGGGGCTGTTGCTGGGCAACACAAACTTTCAACTCCCTCCAAATATTTTCTATGGGGTTGAGATCTGGAGACTGGCTAGGCCACGCCAGGAACTTGAAATGGTTCTTAAAAAGCAACTCCTTAGTTACCCGGGCAGAAAAACAGCCCCAAAGCATGATGTTTCCACCCCTATGCTTCACAGTAGGTTTGGTGCTCGTTGGATGCAACTCAGCATTCTTTCTCCTCCAAACACAATAAGTAAGAGTCTTTACCAAAAAGTTATATTTTGGTTTCATCTGACGATATGACATTCTCCCAATTCTATCAAAATGCTCTCTATCAAACTTCAAATGGGCCTGGACATGTACTGGCTTAAGTAGGGGGACACGCAGATTCAGTCTTCCCAGCCTGGTGCAGATCTACAAGTTTGTTTCTAGTGTCCTTTGACAGCTCTTTGGTCTTGGCCATAGTGGAGTTTGGAATATGACTGAGGTTGTGGACAGCTGTCTTTTATACTGATAACGACTTTAAATAGGTCCCATTAAAACAGGTAATGAGTGGAGGACAGAGGAGCCTCTTACAGAAGAAGTTACAGGTCTGTGAGAGCCAGAAATCTTGCTTAGTTTGTTCACCATAATTTGCAAATAAATTCTTCAAAAATCAAACCATGTGATTTTCTGGATTATTTTTCTCATTTTGTCTCTCATAGCTGGGGTATACCTATGATGAAAATTACAGGGCACTCATCTTTTTAAGTGGGAGAACTTGCACAATTGGTGGCTGACTAAATACTTTTTTTACCCAGCTAAAAAAAATTCAGAAAGTAATGGAACAATGAAACATTTGGTGAAATATGATATTTGAGAAACTATATGACTATTTGTCTATACAACTCTTAAAAATGCCCTCAAAGAAAAAAAATAGTTTGGTGTGAAATTGCTTGCTTAGAGATAGAAAATAAAATTAGTGAGAAACAATAACCATACATAGGTAGGAAAAGAGCATACAACTGGGGCCACAAAATAGGCTAAAAAACCCATTAATGACCTTGTCATTTTGCTCTTTACTGCTGTGTACATTAAAAAATTTGGTCATTTCTCTACCAACCATGTGTCCATTCTTACCACCAGGGTGACGTTTCAAACCTGCTTTGACAATAGACCATTTGAGGTAATTTTCTATAATCTACTCAAAGTCTGCTCTAATGAAATGTGGAATTATAATAATAAAAAAATCTACCAACTAAAAGTTACTTAGAGTTATTCTGCTTGGATCATGACACTAAAAATATGTCAAATTTCAAAGAAGTGAACTGGCCTAAGTAAGGATCAGAACCAGAATGAATGGAGATAGGATGCAATTCAAAATTTTCTGAAAACATGCAACTAAAATACATCATACATGAGATTAGCTGTGAAGAGAACTACCTGATTTGCAATGATTTAAGTAGATCAATACAAGATGTAGTAAAAAGGGATGGAATGGTCCAGCATAGTTACCAAATGGCGAAGGACGAACTGACCTGGAGCCCAACAGTTATAAACAACACAACAATAACAAGAAAATGAACACAAATATGATCAAAAATAAGTTATTTCATAAAACCAAAACGGTCATATGACAACACATAACCATCCAGTTAATCCAGCTCTGTATCTGCAAGCAGCACAAGTTTTGACACAGCAACATGGATGATTAACGCGGAGTCACTGGTACACCTGGCACATTGTTCATTCCCTCTGTAGAGACATTTCCTGGTTTGCATGTGTTCATGCCTGCATACCTGTGCTACTCATCTCATGTCAAGACATATACAGCTACAGGAATGATTTGTGATTAGTCATTTCAAAGCAGTATAGACATAGTATATGCCCAAAGCTTCACCTTTCTGAGCCTCTGCCCATGCATGTCTCTCTGTAAAGATGTTTAAACTGGAAGAGATGTCAGACTGTGAAGAAGTGATAAAGGATCTAATCTGTAAAAGGTGGATGGGGAAGTCGGGATATAGCTGCAAGATCCGCGGCCCACGTTGTTAGGCTTTAAGCAGACAAGTCGGTCGTAATTAATCCCCTTTTAATGGACTCCAAATGTCCCATGCCCTCTCCCATCCGCAGCAGGCCTATGGGGGGAGGCTAACAGCTAAGCTAACGCTACTGTTAAATATTTTGGGCTCACCATCCCACCTCACCGGCTGCTCTGCTCTCCTCTCATCCCGGCAGCACAATGTCGAGCCATTTCCGCGCTAAAAAACATAAACAAAGCAACACTTACTGCCCGAGAGGACGAGGGTTAGGGACCTGTTAAGGCGCCAGCTGTCGGAGACCCCAATTATGTTTTCTTTTTAGCTTATTTGATTAATTTGGTGATGGGGGGGAATCGGCTTCCCCTCTGCCATTCTCCATTCTACCGACATCAACAGGTCATCCCAGGACACGCAGCAGCTGAGGGCGAGCCAGACGGAACCAGTGCGGCACGGAGCGGGGGGGTCGGTGGGAGCACAACAAGGCACAATTCTTCGAAACCCCGGATATCTCAGGGGGCCGCCGGGCCAAATAAATAAAAAAAGATATTGAGAGACTGCTTGCATTTCTGCAAGTTTATTGAGACATACGGAGTCAATCTTTTAAAAACAGTTAAACTATATATTTGAGAAAAGAGGCGTATGAAAGTTTAAACTGCGCCAACCCGGACCCATCTCGTTCGCATGGTTAACCCAAAAACTTTAATCGTCCCGCATCTGCTGGACCGATTTGATCCCCACTTCCGCCGCCGCCGGTGGATCATCATCAGACCCCCCGACAGGACGCCCCCACACAACGGCAAAAAAAAAAAGAAAGAGCAATACACTCACCCCCTCACTGGGAAAGCTGATGCAGAGCGTCGGTCTAAAGGAGGAGACGCAGCGCTATCTCCCCCTGTTTTTCCTCGATCCGGCCGGCCATTCAGTGCGAACGGAACGGCGATAGCAGAGCCATCGAGGGCGGTACAGTATCCCGGGGGATTGCGGAACACAGAGCCACTGATCGCAGAGGAGGAGGAAGACGAGCATGACGCGCTCGTCACTCAATCGCATGATCGTTTCGAGCGCAGCCTCATTTTGGGGGAGACCTATCCCTGAACGGCGAGACTGTTTGCGCATTGGCACAGCAGCAGGCTGCAATGAGAAATAGCCTACTAGTCTCTGTATTTCTGTTGCTACCGCTCCCCGCGTGTCAGCAGTGCAATCTGGGGAAAGTAGGCCGACGGCGTTTACTTATTTCAACTCGATTAAACTCAGGGAACGCAAAAATAAATGACAAACGTTTTGAGCAAAATGCCAGGTAATAAGACACATCTAAACCCATGTAGTTGCACTTTCTTTAGAAGAAAAAAAGTATGCATAAACTATCATTGCCTTACTGTGTTGGTCAAACACACAGCCTTTATTTATGTATTTAAAACAAAGTATTGCATAATTGCGAAGTGGTTGCAAAATAATACATAGCATTCAAAATGCATATGTATGGACCCTTTTAATTTGATACCCCTGAATAAAACCTAGAGCAACAAATTGCTTTCAGAAGTCATGTAATGCAGCCCCTCTATATTCTATTATAAACTCAGTCTAAACAAAACCTTTTTTTAAGAGGCTTAGAGGTTTGTTAAAGCATTGTTTTCAAACCTGCTGCTCAAGGCACACTGCTCTGCATGTTTTAGTTATTTCGTGGCTTCAGCATGCCTTGTTTCAATTCATGGCTGATTAACAAGCATTTGCTCAACTGCAATTGTCTGAATCAGGTGTGTTAAAGAGGTGAACCATCTAAAACAGTCAGACCAGTGTGCCTTGAAGACAAGAGTTGGGAAATACCGTGTTAAATAACTGTACAAACAGCAGGCTTAAAACAAAATCTCTGAGCACAGTTTAATCAATAATCAGAAAATGGAAAGAGTATGATACAGCTGCAAACCAAAACATGGGTTTTATTTGTGGTGCACTACAAATCCGCCCTTTATGGAAGAGTCGCAAAAAGACTGTTTAGAGAAAGCCATATGAAGTCTTGTTTCCCCACAAACCATTTAGAGAGCAACACAAGCATGTAGAAGTTGCTTTGGTCAGATGAAATCAAAACAGAATTTTGTGCCCCACATGCAAAACAATTATTGGAAAACAAAAAATGCAACTCACACACAACATATAAAAATGAATTGCTTAGTGCTTATTTGGGGTGACATGTATTTGACCTCCGATAATAAAGTAGCCTAAAGCACATTGGTATCATCTTTGAACATGTCATTCTTTCACCTCTCAAATACCGCCAAATTTAGAAATATTCTGTCCAAGAGTAATGCAGAATGAATAGTCAATGCATTTGTTACCTGGACTATTGGAAACAAAGAAGTCCAAGAAAATGCTGTTAAAAGTCTTCAAAATGCTACAACAGTAGTTCTGATGAAAATTAAGAAGGGAAATATTTCCCAAATTTAGCTTCTCTTCATTGGCTTAATAATACATTTTTAATTTTTCCATCTTACTTACTCTTACAACCTGGATCATGGGTTATGACAAAAATGGACATTAGAATGATTTAAACGCCAGTAAAATCAGTGCTGTCATGTCAATGAGTACATTGGTGAGTGTTAAATTAGATAAAGCACTGGAGCTTGTCAGATTATGACATAGAGGAATTTATAAATAATATTACGCTTCCTAAACTAAATAAACAACAGTCTATGACTCTGGAGTCACCTCTCTTAATAACTGTACTTCACAAGGCACTTCATCAACAACTACTGGGAAAGCACCATATGGCTTTCCCACATATGTATGTAAAGAATTCCAACCTATGCTTCAACCAGTTTTTCACAGAATGGTTACAGAAATCAAATACCTCGTTCACACTGAGCGGTACGGCACAGGTCAGTGCAGTTTCTTACACTATTTTATGGTCTGACGAATTCAGAATAGCGTTTCCACCGCCAGTTTGACTTTCACTGGCCAAGTGGGGTTAATCCAAAACGACAAAAATGATGCACTAATATGCATTGTGCTTGTCGCAAGCAGTGATGTTTTTCTGTCTCCCAATGAAGGGACTGTATTGTGTGACACCAGTAGCTCTGCCCTAAACGTTTCATACTATTGTCCCATGTACCTCCAACTGAAGGTGCCCAGGAAGGGTGCGGTACCGGTCGGTTGTATGGGCTGTTTTTCCAATGAAAGCCGACAAAATAACGTTCCGAACCACGTGGCTCAGTGGAAACAAGTCAAAGGAAACCTCCATACTTATTCAAAATTAACTGTGTGGATATTATTTTTCTTCCCGACCCTGAAAAAGGCCCTGCATTGCCAAGTAACTATCACCCAATATCGCTTATAAATGTTGACATAAAAATTATGTGCAAGCTCTGGCCAGTAGAATTGTAAAAAAAACAAAAACTCATATTGTACTTACAGATCAGACTGTATTCTTCAATGGTTGTTATCCACTTTGTTTTATCCACATTTCAAACCTTCATGGATCTTGATGGTGGCATCCACCTCACTCTTTTGTGGCTCTGGTGATATTATCCCTTCTCTTCTGTGTGGCTGCTGGTATGTGGGGGCAGTAGATGCAGTTTGTTCCTTAGGTCCTTTTTTGTTAATAATACTGATATCACCATCATTAATATTCCAGATAATGGTGGTTGCATAAATTATATTACCATAAAGTTTTTTTTTGTTTTTTGTTCAGTTTGTCACTTTCCCCTGCTGCTTTGGTTCCTTCCCCTTTTGTAATGACGCCTAATTTGTAATTTCTTGTCATTTAGGTTTCTTCTTCTTACTTGTTATAGCCTGTCCAGTCAGTTCCCTGAACCTGGAATGGCTTGTTCTGCTACCACAAATTTAATAAAGTCAAGGTGATACATGGGAAATATTTTCCCCCATTTTGTAGAATAAATATACCACTGGTACTACAAGGCAACCAGATCCACAATTCTGTGTGCATAAGCTGCCTTGACAGGATACTGTAAATAAAATGAAATAAGCAAAGCAAACAAATCTAACCCTGCAGAACAAACATGACAAAAGGATGAAGAGATAGAGGACACCACAAGGTCATAAATGAAAATGACCTTGTAATGAAGGAGCATGTGACATCTGCATCTGCAATAATGATGTCACTTCCTAAAATGTGTCTAAAGTCATGATTAAATGTTTGCAAAAATAATGACCATCTATCTAATTAGGCATTGGTTGGGAAATCTGAATGACTTAAAATGTCAGGGGTTATGAGCAGTGTAGCGAACTAAGGGAATTCCACCTGCTCCCATCGATATGTACATCTAAATGTTGCAAAGCAAAAACAAGTGCTAATGCCTTATTTTCCAAATAGCTTGATAACGCTTAAAGATTCTGAAAAAACCTAACAAATCATAACTGACAGGTTGCACCATACCCCAATCATTCATCATAATTTTCAAATCTCTTCTGTTTTGTGGTCGAATTATGCAATTACGTATCCAAAAGAGACTTCAGGGTATCAACACGAATTGCACCATCAGTTTTCACCACAGCACATGGCCAGACAAGCAAAAAAAACCTCTGGGAAGTCATTGACATCTGCCTATGTTCTGCTATCTAGACCATTGCCCAAAATACAGTGAACACCATCAAGAGGCAATGCAATTCAATTCAATTTATTTATATAGTGCCTATTCACAACAGATGTAATCTCAATGCACTTTACAAGAAAAGTCATTTCAATACAATCATAGAAACATTCCAATCACTTAAAAGTTTTAGTTAGTTTTCAGTTTAAGGAATCCCAGATCGCATGGAGTTACTGACTTGAGGTTGTGCCCTGTTTATGCAGACTCCAACCTCAGCAATCCCTCATACAATGCAGGATCTACTCCCACAGAAACTTCCCACAGAAATAACTCAAAATTCAAAATGAGCTTGTGTAAAGGAACTGGAAAAGTGGTCAAACCAATGACACGACTGAGGATAATCAACCATGTCAGACTCCTGTGAGAAGATATACCAGTCCTCCTCCATAGGCTCCTGTGTGCGTTAAGAATTTTTTTTAAACACATTTTTATTTCTTTAGTCAAATGAAAATTACAATGTAGGTCACATCATAAATTTGTCAAATGTATTTTACATGTTATATGGGTGACAATATCAAGTCCAAAAAGTATATACATGAAGTTACTGATGAAAACAGAGGAAGAGAAAAAAAAGAAAGAAATAATAATAATAATATTGAATAAACTGGCCAACATCACTATGGAGGTAAATGTAATCCCTGTTACCAATGAATGACCCCTTCAAACTGAGAGGTATCTCTGTATTCTGGACCATTCTTCCATAAATTGTTCCATTTTCATTTGTAATCCTGCCGTTATTCTCTCCATATGATACACTCCCTGTACTTTATTCTTCCATTGAATAATGGTGGGGGTTGAGGTTTAATTTTCTTAGCAACTAGGATTAGTATTTTTAGTAGAGAAAAATTACAATTTATTCTGAAATTACTAGGAAAAATTCCAAGTATTATACTGTTTGGTTCCAATGGGATTTCTGTATATAAAAAAAAAAATTTATTTCCCTTTGTTTGTCTTTCCGATATTTTTTTAGTTTTGTGCAATCAAAAAATAGATGAATGTGATCTCCTACTTGGCCATAACCTCTCCAGCAATGATCTGATGATGTACCGAATTTGGAGGTTATAAGGGGGGTTTTGAAGAATCTGACCTTTCTTTTCCTTTCGAACTCTCTTAAGGTCGGGCTTCTTGTTGTCTTATCTCCCTCTTTCAAAGTCTGTTCCGTCTCCAGTCTCCATTCTCAATTATGTTCATTTCCAGTTCCCATTTTTGCTTAATGTCCAGTGTATTCACATTACTTTCCTGTTGCAATATTTTCTAGACATGCAATATATATTTACTGTTAAAAGTTATTTTCATAACTAAACAGAAAAAGTTTCTATATCTGTGGGTGGAACATAGACTGTATATAACGGGGGTGGAGTCTGCATTAAAGTTAAGTAATTATGCTTATGTATATACTGTCTTAATTGTAAATATTTATAGAAATCTTGAGTCGGAAGATCATACTTCTGTTGGAGCTGTTGGAAGGTCATCAGACTTCCGCTTTTAACCATTTGACCCAACATAGTCACCTTTTCTAGCCCAGTTTTTAAAGTTGGCGGTTGGAGGGAATTCTGGGTTATGGTATATTTTTATTAATCTACAGAGATAGTTAGGAAGCCCCAGTGTCTTTTTAATATTTAACCATATAGATAATTTTTTAATCCATTCATTAGTAATCATTCTTTTTTTTCTTGACCAGACATCAGGTTTTGTAATCAGGACCGTATCAAGGGAGATCTCCGAACAGTCTCTTTGTTCCATTCTAGATCATATGGAGTCATCTTCTCCACGGGTCCACTCCAGCATTGATCTAAGTTGAGCTGCGTGATATTTGTTTTTTAGTTCTGGGATGTTCAGACCCCCAGTCTCTTTCGAACCCATAAAGGTTTTGAATTTAATCCTTGGATGCTTATTCTGCCATATAAATTTCGAGAGCCATTTATTGAGTGTTGTAAATGTAGATACTGGGAATTTTTGTTGGTATTGTCTGAAACAAAAATAATAATCTTGGTAAAATAAAAAAAATACATTTTATTGCCTCAATGACTTTCTTTTTTTTCCCCATGTCCTGTCTGACAGTGTGGTGCTCAGTATTGGTGTCTGAGTACCAAGTAGAAGCCTGACAGATTTACTATCACAATTGGAGCACTACAGCTTTTGCTATACTACTCCGCTTGATATATGTAAGTGTAAGAAATCTTTATTAGGAATTACTGTGTTTTTTTTTTTTTTTTTAAGCGCCAGGGATATGGAGACGGAAGATAAAGGGGGAGAAAGAAGGTAAATGAAAAGAAGAAGGAAAAAAAAGGTTAAGAGGGAGAGGGTAAGCTGAAGATACAAGAAAGGAAGGGGAACAAGGAAAACACAGGAAAACATCACAGTATCCCTCTCCAACAAAACAACAACAAAACAAATCAAGGCAAGGCAAGGCAATTTTATTTGTATAGCACACTTTGAACAACAATGTAATTCAAGGTGCTTTACATGATGTGGCGATAAAAAAAAAAAAAATAGAATATAACATTGGAAATTAAAAGTAGCAAATTAGCATGAAACACACATAACACATGACGCACAATAAACATACACAACACATGATACACAATAAAGCAAGAGAAACATCAATAAAGCAAGAGAGCATGAACACATTTGATACATGTTACAATAATTTACTCGAAGGTAATTCTAAACAGATGACTTTTTAGTCTCAATTTAAAGCAGTTCAGAGTTTCAGCAGCTCTGCACTCGTCAGGAAGTCTGTTTCAGATAAGGGGAGCATAGAAACGGAAAGCTGCTTTTCCACCTTTGGTTCTAATTCTAGGGATGGTGATTAGACTGGAATTATAGGACCTGAGTGGTCTGGGGGGTTGGTATAGTGTCAGCATATTTTCAACATATTTTGGTGCTAAGCCATTCAATGATGTATAAACTAGTAAAAGTATTTTGAAGTCTATTCTCTGAGCTACAGGGAGCCAGTTTAAGGACACCCCAGATGGGTGAAGTGCTCTACTTTCCTGGTTCTTGTGAAGACACGAGCAGCAGCGTTCAATTCAATTCAATTCAGTTTATTTATATAGCGCCAATTCACAACAGATGTCATCTCAAGGCACTTAACAAGAAGTAATTTCAATACATTTATTCAAACATTTCAATCAGTTAAAAAGTTTCCTATTTAAGGAATCCCAGCAGATTGCGTCAGTCATTGGCGTGAGGTTGTGCCCCGTTGATGCAGACTTTCCAACCACATCAATCCTTCAGCAATCCCTCATACTGAGCAAGCATGTAGCGACGGTGGAGAGGAAAAACTCTCCTTTAACAGGAAGAAACCTCCAACAGAACCAGGCTCAGTAGGAGCGGCCATCTGCCACGACCGTCTGGGGGTTTGAGAAGACAGAGCAAAGACACAGTAGGAACAGAAGATCTAACATAAGAGAACTTTCTATGTTACAGAAAGTAAAAAGTTGATAACAGGACACAGTGGATGTTCAGTTACTGGGAGGATCATCCCAGTCGATGCCCCCCGTCCAACAGGGCATTGCAGCCAAGCAGGATACCAGACCAGGTATATCTTCTATGGAGAGAAAAACACTGAGAGAAAACAAAGTTAACAGTCGAAATAACAGAATGTACTGTAATACAACTGGAGAGTCGTAGGAGGAAAGAAAGTAGCAGAGTGAAGAAAATTGGTAAGTCTGTCCTCCAGCAGTCTAAGCCTATAGCAGCATAACTACATAGATAGCTCAGGATGACCTTAGCCACTCTAACTATAAGCTTTATCAAAAAGGAAAGTTTTAAGCCTGGCCTTAAAAGTAAACAGAGTGTCTGCCTCACGGACTAAAGCTGGGAGCTGGTTCCACAGGAGAGCCTGATAACTAAAAGATCTGCCTCCCATTCTACTTTTAGAAATCCTAGGAACCACCAGTAAACCTGCAGTCTGAGAGCGAAGTGCTCTGTTAGGAACATATGGAACAATTAGATCTCTGATGTATGATGGAGCTTGATTATTAAGGGCTTTATATGTAAGAAGAAGGATCTTAAATTCTATTCTGGATTTAACAGGGAGCCAATGAAGGGAAGCTAAAACAGGAGAAATGTGATCTCTCTTTTTAATATTCATCAGAACTCTTGCTGCCGCATTTTGGATCAACTGAAGGCTTTTAATGGCATTTTGTGGACTACCTGATAGTAAAGAATTACAGTAGTCCAGCCTTGAGGTAACAAATGCATGGACTAGTTTCTCAGCGTGACTCCTGGACAGGATGTTTCTAATTTTAGCAATATTCCGGAGGTGAAAGAAAGAAATCCTAGAAACCTGTTTAATATGGGATTTAAATATCAAGTCTCGGTCAAAAATAACGCCGAGGTTCTTTACGTTATTACTGGGGGCCAATTTAATGCCATCAAGATGAAGTGATTGACTAATCAGTTTCTGTTTAAGAACTTCTGGTCCAAAGACAGCAACTTCTGTTTTGTCAGAATTTAAAAGCAAAAAGTTTAGGGTCATCCATGTTTTTATGTCTTCCAGGCATGCCTGTAATCTACCTAACTGACTGGGTTCATCAGGATTTATGGATAAATATAGTTGTGTATCATCTGCATAGCTGTGGAAATATATCCCATGCTGTCTAATGACTCTACCAATTGGAAGCATATATATGGTGAAAAGAATTGGCACAAGTCCATTATCTGAGGCCATGAGAATATCATTATTAACCTTCACCAGTGCTGTTTCAGTGCTATGATGAGCTCTAAAACTTGACTGAAACTCTTCAAACAGCTCGTAACTGTTTAGATGCTCACAGACTTGATTAGCAACAATTTTCTCAAGGACTTTGGATAAGAAAGGAAGGTTAGGGTCTGTAATTCACTAAGTCATCTTGATCAAGGGAAGGTTTCTTGAGTAAAGGTTTAATTACAGCTATTTTAAATTCTTGTGGTACGTATCCGTTTACTAAGGATAGATTCATCATATCCAAAATGGGGCCAGGAACCAAATGGAACACTTCTTTAAATAATTTGGTTGGAATTGGGTCCAACATACAAGTTGAAGGTTTAGATGAGGCTAATATTTTTGATAATTCCAAAAGCTCGACTGAATCAAAACAGCCTAAGCACAACTGAGGTTCTACAGTTCTTTCCGATACTGCCTCATTTACTGGGGAAGAAGTAATCATGTTTGGGAGGATGCCAATGATTTTTATTTTTAATAGAATTAATTTTATTTATGAAGAATCCCATAAAATCATCACTGCTAAGAGCTGGGGGAATAGTTGGCTCAACAGAGCTATGACTCTGTGTAAGTTTGGCAACTGTACTAAAAAGAAACCTAGGATTGTTTTTATTCACCTCTATTAATGATGAAAAATATGCTGTTCTAGCTTGTCGAAGGGTCTTTTTATACAGCAGTAGGCTGTTATTCCAGGTTAAATAGGAATCCTCTAGGTGTGTAGAGCGCCATTTTCTCTCCAACTTCCTAGTATTCAGCTTTAAAGTACGTAACTCTGCGTTGAACCAAGGAGTCAGCCTCCTATGTCTAGCCACTTTCTTTTTTAAGGGGGCTACAGTATCTAATGCCAAACCCAATGAGGACGTAACGCTGTGAACCAGATCATAAATTTCTGAAGGGTTAGAGATAGAATTGCTGCCTTCCACTGTGTTATCCTGAGACACTAAGGAAAGTAAGAATGGAACAGATTCTTTAAAAATTGTCACAGCATTGTCTAATAAAGCTCTACTACAATGACATTTTCTTTCACATTTAAGATGGTCAGTTAAAGTAAATTCAAAAGTTATTAAGAAGTGGTCAGACAGGACCGGGTTATGTGGGTGGACTGTTATTTCCTCACACTCAATACCGTATGTCAGTACAAGGTCCAAAGTGTGTTTACCCGAGTGGGTCGATCCCTGTACTTTTTGAGTAAAGCCAATTGAGTCTAAAATTCTGGAGCTTCTGGATCAGCAGCAGCTGTCTAATTGACTTTTTAGGCAGACCTGTGAAGACGCTGTTGCAGTAATCAGTCCGACTAAAGATAAACCCATGGATGAGTTTTTCGAGGTCCTGTTGCGACATTAGTCCTTTAATCCTCGAAATGTTCTTCAGGTGATAGAAGGCTGACCTTGTTATTGCCTTTATGTGACCCTGGAGGTTCAGGTCTGAGTCCATTACTACACCTAGGTTTCGGGCCTGATCAGTTGTTTCTAGCTGTATTAATTGGAGCTGTGTGCTATTATTTACTATTGATCTTTCCTCTTTAGGTCCAAAAGTAATTACTTCTGTTTTGCTGCTGTTCAGTTGGAGGAAGTTAGGAAACATCCGTCCATTGATTTTCTCGATGCATGTACTTAGGGTTTGGATGAGTTCAAAGTCACCTGGTGACATCGTAATGTAAAGCGGAGAATAATCTGCATAGTTATGGTAGCAAATCTTTTTGGTTGTTATAATCTGGGCTAGTGGGAGCATGTAGATATTAAATAAGAGGGGCCACAGGATGGAGCCCTGGGGCAGCCCACATGTGATTTATTTCTCTTCTGATGAAAAGTTTCCCATTGAAACAAATAAGTCCCTGTTCTTTAGGTAAGACTCGAACCAACCAAGTACTGAACCAGAGAGTCCGACCCAGCTATCCAGTCGTTCTAATAATATATCATGATCAACCAAGTCTCGGTGCTGTGGTGAGCATGGAAACTAGACTGAAAAACATCAAAGCAGTTGGTCATTGTTATGAAGCTATTTAACTGCTGAAGCACAGCTTTTTCAATAATTTTACTGATGAATGGAAGATTACGAATTGGCCTGTAGGTCTGCATTAACGTGTTGTCCAGATTATTCTTTTTTAGCAGTGGTTTAATAACGGCTGTTTTTGAAGCCTGGGGGAAGACACCTGACTGGAGGGATGCGTTCACTATTTGAATTACATCAGACACAATGACAGGGAAAACATTCTTAAGGAAAGCTGTAGGATATCAAGACAGCAAGAGGAGGAGCTTAATTGGTTTATAATTTCTTCAAGGCTTTTTTTTGGTTTAATTCATGAAATTCTGACATTTTTTCTACATTGGTGTTATTTGGGTATAACAATGGTAGTGGGTTTGGTGCTGCGTTACAGACCGAACGTCTAATTGTTAGAATCTTTTCAGTGAAAAAGTTGGCAAATTCATTGCAGGCCCTGGAATTTAGTTTAGGGGCTTCTGTCACTGGAGGATTGGTTAGTCTGTCCACTGTTGCAAACAGAGTCTGTGCATTATTAATGTGTCTGTTAATTATTTTAGAAAAGAACAATCCCTAGCTTCTTTTAAAGTTAACTGATATCTGTTCAGTCTCTCTTTGTAGATCTCACAGTGAACCTGGAGTTGAGTTGTAATTTCGTCTCAATTGTTTCAATTCTCTGGAGCAGTTTCTCAAAGTCTTCAGCTGAGCAAAATACCATTTTGGTAATCCACAGTCCTTCCGAAAGTAATCCAAGAAAGAGATCCGGTCTAATACAGTGACTCCAGAGGCTGGGTGTATAAAGTAACTAAGAAAAGACCAAAGAAAAGCAAAGAAATGAAAATAAGAAAAAAAAATAAGGCTAAAGGTCAGGACAGGTTGGAAGAGGCTGCTCCTCCTTCAGCAACCAGACACAAGCTCGCACTATCATCGACCATAGGGTAGAGACCACAGGAAAATTATTGAAAAAACAAGTGAAGGCAAGGCATTACAAAGCATATAATGTCAAAACAGCAATAAAACAAGAAGCATACACAAAGCAATATACATCAAAGAATTACTAATTACTCTAAACAGATACATTTTTAGTTGTGATTTAAAATAACTCAGTTTTTCAGCAGCTTTGCAGTTGTCAGGAAGTTTGTTCCAGATTAGAGGAGCATAGAAACTTAAAGCTGCTTCCCCTTGTTTGGTTCTAATTCTAGCGATGTTGAGCAGGCTGAAACTTATGAGGTTCCAAATTATGAGGTTCCAAATGTGCCAAAAATGTTTGTCTATGTTCATACGCACACTGCATATGTCAACTTATGAAGTAAGTTAGCATTTGGGTGCGTCTATGTGACTGGCAGCAGTACTTTTGCAGATACAAACTTGCAATTGATTACTACATTGCCCATGTAAATGACTAACCTGACCAAACATTTAGCCTTTTCAGGTTCATTTAATTCTGTAATTACTGTAGTCTTGTTATTCTGTCGTTGCAACCTGTCGTCTCCCACTGTTGTCACAACGTTGCAACCTGTCGTCTTCCTTGTTGTTGCAACCCATTGTCTTCCCTGTTGTTGCAACCCGTCGTCTCCCCTGTTGTTGCAACCCGTCGTCTCCCCTGTTGTTGCAACCTGTCTTCTTCCCTGTTGTTGCAACCTGTCTTCTTCCCTGTTGTTGCAACCTGTTGTCTTCCCTGTTTTTGCAACCTTGTGTTTTTGCCTCAGCGTGGGAGGAGTTTGGAGAGGCCATGGAAAACGACTTCCGTACGGCTGCGAAGCGATTCTGGTCCACCATCCGGCGTCTCAGGGGGGGGAAGCGGTCTGCCACCAACACTGTTTACAGTGGGGATGTTGTGCTGCTGACCTCGACGCGGGACGTTTTGGGTCGGTGGATGGAATACTTTGAATACCTTCTCAATCCCACCGGCACGCCTTCCAATCTGGAAGCAGGGTTTGGGGACTTTGGGTCGGGCTCTCCAATCTCTGGTGCTGAGGTCACCGAGGTCGTTAAAAAGCTCCTTGTTGGCAAGGCTCCGGGGGCGGATGAGATTCGGCCGGAGTTCCTCAAGGCCCTGGATGTTGTAGGCCTGTGTTGGTTAACGCAGCTCTGCAATATAGCGTGGACATCGGGGGCAGTTCCCTTGGATTGGCAGACCGGGGTGGTGGTCCCCCTGTTTAAAAAGGGGGACCACAGAGTATGTTCCAACTACAGGGGGATCACACTTCTGAGCCTCCCTGGTAAGGTCTATTCAGGGGTTCTGGAGAAGAGGGTCCGACAGATAGTCGAACCTCGGATCCAGGAGGAACAATGCGGTCTTCGTCCTGGACCAGCTGGACACCCTCAGCAGGGTCCTGGAGGGTGCGTGGGAGTTCGCCCAACCAGTCTACATGTGTTTTGTGGACTTGGAGAAGGTGTTCGACCGTGTCCCTCGGGGGGCCCTGTGGGGGGTACTCCAGGAGTATGGGGTACCGGGCCCCTTGATACGGGCTGTTAGGTCCCTGTACGACTGGTGCCAGAGTTTGGTTCGCATTGTCACCGATCCTGTTCATAACTTTTATGGACAGGATTTCTAGGCGCATCCAAGGTGTTGATGGGATCCGTTTTGGTGGCCTCAGGATCGGGTCTCTGTTTTTTACAGATGATGTGGTCCTATTGGCTTCATCGGAACGTCATCTACAGCTTTTGCTGGGGCGGTTCGCAGTCGAGTGTGAAGCGGCTGGGATGAGAATCAGCACCTCCAAATCCGAGGCCATGGTCTTGAGCCGGAAAAGGGTGGGGTGCCTTCTCCCGGTCGGGGATGAGGTCCTTCCCCAAGTGGAGGAGTTTAAGTATCTGGCGGTCTTATTTACGAATGAGGGAAAAATGGAGCGGGAGATCGATAGACGGATTGGTAGGGCATCTGCAGTTATGCGCTCATCCCCCAAACATGTCTTATGTCTTCCGTTGTGATCCCTGCCATGTCCTGAAGTTATTTATAGTACCAGCTGTATCAATTTACAACATGTCGTTAATTGTATTTTATTTTAATTTTTGCATAACACAATTATTTACTGGTAGCCATTTTGTTTGTCTGCTTGTTTATTTGTTTGATAATGTTTGTCTTGACAATTATCTTTGTTTGTGTTGTAACATAACAAAATCCCAAAATCCATTAACATCACTTGGTTCCACAGTGAAACTATAGAGCTGTTGGACCACAACATAACCGGGCCCTATGTAGGCCCGGATAGGAAATTTAGCATCCATAGCCGCCTTTGCCTGGGACCAATGGACTCCTTACCAAGCGTGGAAATTACCTGCCGGGTGATACATGATGGTACCACCCTGTATGTAAAAATGTCCAAACCAGGTATGTGAGCTACATATTTCTTGATTATTAAAGTTAGTTTTTAACATAGTGAGACATATTCCTTTTTAATAAACAACTCTTTTTTTTGCTAAACTCAAAGGCTTATAATTAATCAAACTATAATTTTACAGACACACTGGAGAACTGTAACTTTTTTGATGCTATCAAGGACACTGATGTGAGTCAAGATGGACTGATGGACACCTGGTCTATGGCGTTAACTTTTCTCTGCTTTTTTCTCTTCACCATCATATTTTCTCTTGTTGTCCTCATCATTAAGGTTAGATTCAGCAGCAACTACAGTGTTGTTGCAGCCACTCCACTGTGTATAGTTTTGTATTAAAGTATAGCATGTTAACACATTTTATTTTCTTCTACTTTCAGACCAAATAATGACAATCAGATGACAGATTTCATTTTACTGGATAGAGAAATTTTTAGATATTTTTTATTTTTAGAGTGTATTTTAAAATATTTTATAGTGATTTATTATTATTGTTTTATTTATTTTTTTTGGTTTTTTTTGTAGTTTATGTATTATTTTTTTGGTTGAGTTTCTGTTATGTTTTTGGTTTGGGATGTAAGCAAATGCATTTAAAATAGATACAACTAATAATACTACAGTTTGTGTGATTAATTTATGTTTACATATCTATCTATCTATCTATCTATCTATCTATCTATCTATCTATCTATCTATCTATCTATCTATCTATCTATCTATCTATCTATCTATCTATCTATCTATCTATCTATCTATCTATCTATCTATCTATCTATCTATCCATCCATCCATCCATCCATCCATCCATCCATCCATCCATCCATCCATCCATCCATCCATCCATCCATCTATCTATCTATCTATCTATCTATCTATCTATCTATCTATCTATCTATCTATCTATCTATCTATCTATCTATCTATCTATCTATCTATCTATCTATCTATCTATCTATCGTTATTTTCATTTTGTATTTTTATTTCAACTTCTGCTTGCCTTGGACCATACAGAATGGGATCTGTTTTCACCCTGTTCAGAATACTCTGGCACAAGTTAGGTTAATTTACAATCTACAACATTCACTGACAGAACATTAAACACACTAATGATGCTACTGATCCTAAATGTATTAATCTTTACATAAAGTTGCTAAAACGGTAGGGAAAATCTTACCATCCTATGTTTGTGACTTTGTCTGACGAAAATATTAAGCTGTATTATACTTTATTTAGCAGTACGGCATTATTCCTTATCATGGAGTTAACAGGTTAACTGAGGTTCAGGAGCAAGGCCACGCCCCAAACCCGCTTCATAAATCCTAATCAGTCTTGACTCGATTCACCCGGTACCTCACACCCGCTCTACGTCTCTAATCATGCCGCGATACACATATAAACTCTGCCTGCCCTTCATCCCTCGTCTGTCTCGTTTGTTTTCACGCGATCAGTTCGGACTTCTGCGTGTCGTTCGTGCTTGTTCACCTCGCTCGACGTTTCGGCTTCGTTGTTCCTGGCATGGACGTTCTCACGCTCGGCGTCGATCCTTCCGAGGAGTGGCTCCAAGGCGGTCCCGCATCTCCCGGGGCATCTCTGCGGCTCGTCGTCCGCCAACTTTCCTGCCGTGTCAGGCTGTCTTCAAGCCAGCGGGATTTCAGTCCGTCCCCCCGTGGCCTCTTCGCCCCGGCTCCTACAGACCTATCTGTCTTCCACGTCGTTCTACCGCATCTTTTAGCGGCCGCACTCGCTGGACAGTAGCGCGGGTCCAGGGTGCTCCGGGAAAGGGGTTTCCCCTTCAACCGCTCCGCTTCCAAGGCCTGTCTTTTCAAGCTCCTTTTCCCGTCTCCTTTGTCTCTGCCCCACGCATCCTCCTCCCGTCTGGAGCTTCCCGGTTCCGCCGTCGTTCCCGCTTCCTCTTTGGGCAGGCTTTCCCGTGACGCAGATCCCTTCCCGCCGTCTGGGGGCCGGGCGCCATGCTACCCTGTGCCTGTTCCCTCTGTTAATGATGTCGCTTCATTTTCAGCCAGCTTTTCTCCTCCCTGTTCTTACCGGTGGTGCCATTGTCTTTTCACTGTACTTTGCACTTTCCCTACACAAATAGAAGCATAAGAAAATGCTACCTGAATCATTAAGAATGCCCATTCATCTTCTTCCTCCATTTCTTTTTCTCTTCCTTCTGATACCCTTGTCTCGCCCGGCTCTCCAAGGCAGACATCACAGGGCCTTTAAGCCCCCCCCCTCCTTCACCCAGTCTTCCGGCGCTTCTTCAGTATCTGTTGGAAGGGGACCTACTACTTGCGGTCGAGCTCACCTTTTGGCTGCAGGAGTAGTTCTAGGATTTTCAATTCTTTCCTAGACCCCGTGCTGGTTACGGTTTAATACTTACCATCTGCCTCACGTCCTTTCACCCCCCTGGATGACTTCTTGGTCATCACCCCCGCTTCTCTGCCCCGGGGCTTCGTGCCCTCACTGAGGCCTCTTCCGACATCGGCATCCCTCTTTCCGACGAGAAGACGGTGGGCCCCCTTACTACTTTAGAGTTCCTGGGCATCACCCTAGACTCGTCCTTCATCCAGGTTTCGCTGCCGTTCGGAGGTCCACCGGATCTCCCCTATCCTCTCTAACTTCCTCCTCATGAATACACATTCTAAGCAACGGCTCCTATCGCTCTTGGGTCATCTTACCTACGTCGTCCGCATCATTCCCGAGGGTTGGTCCTTCGTGTCCCACCTTCTATCCACTGCCGCTAGCATGCCATGCCTCGACAATCGGCTCGCCCTCACCTAGCCCCGTCGTACAGAGATGCGGCTCTGGCGCGATTTCCTCTCCTCCTGGAACGGTATCTCTTTCTTTTATAACGATTTTGTCTCCCTTCCCGAAGACATACAGCTCTATACTGATGCTGCCCCTTCCATCGGTTTCGGGGGCCACTACCAAGGGAGGTGGTTCGCTTCAGGCTGGACCCCGGAGTTTGATTCCCTTCAGCCCCAGTCGGCCTCCCTTTCCTCTGCTCTCCACAGGCTTTACCCCATTGTAATAGCGGCCCTTCTTTGGGGACACGAATGGTCGCAGAACTCAATCCTAATTCACTCTGATAATGAAGCCGTCGTAGAAATTATTAATGAAGGTCGATCTCGTTCCCCCGGCTATCATGCAGTTCATCCGCGGACTCACTCTCAGCAGCCCAACATCAGTTCATACTCCGCACAGCTCACATCCCCGGTCACCTAAACTCCATTGCTGATTCTTTCTTGTTTCTCCTTTCAGAAATTCAGATCCTTAGCTCCCGCTGCAGACCTCAACCCAACTGCAGTCCGACCATTTTCGGCCACCATCTTCAATTGACGCCGCAGCCCCACTACCTCACCACCGTATCTCAGATCTCCATCATTGACCGCCTCTCACCCAGTACCCTCGCTGTTTACCTGTCCGCCCGGAATGCCTTCAAGGCTTTTCACGTAATGTATGGTCTCTCTTACACCTTTGTCTATCTGCCAGTTCATCTCACTCCCATTCAATCCAGAAATTTCACGTATCCTCCATTAAATAAATTTGTCATGCACTTACCTCGCCATGATGCACCTTGTTTTAACTGCTACCTGTTTTGATTTATCTGTATTTTGTATTTGCGTTTTCTGATTCGTACAGTGACCTTGGGTGCCCTGAAAGGCGCTCTTAAATAAAACGCATTATTAAATCCTACCAGTAAGCGGCTTCTTTAAGCTGGCAACAGGTAACCCCTGTCCAGCTCTCGACCATTGCCACGTTTCGATGCTTTCGAAAAGTCTTAAAGCTAGAACAACCCTCCGCTGCTTATCACTTACCGCTCACCTCTGACTTCCTCACCCGTTGCATTCGCACGCTTCGTTCCGGTTATCTATCCCCCTTCATCGATCTAACTCTTCAGTCCATGCTCTTACTCGCTTATTTCTGGTTCCTGCGTTGTTCTGAGTTTGCCCCCTCTTCTTCCATACACTACCCTTCCATTCACTCATGTCTCTCAGACATTTTAATACTTAGTCAGGACACCCCCAAGTACACCCTACATAGAAGTAAAACAGACCAGCTCGGCACCTCCGTCCGAATACACTTATTCCGCATCAGTCCCTACGAACCCATCACCTGCTACGTTCAGTCTCGGTCATCTGCTAACACATCTCCATTCGACCCGCTTTTATTACCGAATCGGGTAGCCCCGCTACCCGGTTCTGGTTCATTAATCACTTCAGCCAGATTCTTCGCCGGTCCAGTATCTCCCCCGATTTTACTCCATCAAATCAATCCGCATAGGTGCAGCTACCTTAGCCACCAGATCAGGGATATCAGACATCATCCAAATCTTAGGTCGTTAGTCCTCTTCAGCAAACCGAACCTACATTCGTAATCTACATCTGCGCCACGCTCATTCTCTCCTGTTAATCTCTCCACCAAGACCTTTTTGGGGGTCCTGAGCAGGCTCGGAAAGACGATTTCCCGAAGACTGCACCCCCACACTGAGTCTTCTTCCGGGTCTTCAGCGATGCCTCTCCCCAGACCATTCAATTCTCTGTGCCTTCAATAAACTGTTAAATTCTGAATCCGTAGCGTGGTCCTTGCTAGTGAAATGGAGTTAACAGGTTAACTGAGGTTCGGGAGCAAGGCCACGCCCCAAACCCGCTTCATAAATCCTAATCAGTCTTGACTCGATTCACCCGGTACCTCACACCCGCTCTACGTCTCTAATCACGCCGCGATACATATATAAACTCTGCCTGCCCTTCATCCCTCGTCTGTCTCGTTTGTTTTCACCCCTCCCTTCCCCTCCCTCTAGGTCCCGGGTCCTGCCGACCCGCCTCTTCTTTGCTGGGTCCCGGCGACTCGCCTTTTCTCTTCCGGGTCCTGCCGACTCGCCTTTTCTCTTCCAAGTCCTGCCGACTCGCCTTTTCTCTTCCGGGTCCTGCCGACTCGCCTTTTCTCTTCCGGGTCCTGCCGACTCGCCTTTTCTCTTCCGGGTCCTGCCGACTCGCCTTGTCTCTTCCGGGTTCTGCCGACCCGCCCCTTCTACCCTCCCCGTTCCACGCTCCATTTCACTCCTGTACCACCTCTTCTAACAGCTCTCTCTTTTAGGTTCCGTCTGGGGGGGGTCCTGAGCAGGCTCGGAAAGACGATTTCCCGAAGACTGCACCCCCACACTGAGTCTTCTTCCGGGTCTTCAGCGATGCCTCTCCCCAGACCATTCAATTCTCCGTGCCTTCAATAAACTGTTAAATTCTGAATCCGTAGCGTGGTCCTTGCTAGTGAACATTCACATAAAATGATGGATGGAACCACTGTGCACCAAAAGGGATGGATGATATGTTGCATGGAAAGTTGCAGACATAATAGCTTTCTACACTCTTTCTTCTGGGTGTGTCCTATATAGATAATTACAAAGCAAGATCTTCGAAGAGCTGGATGACACATTGGCATTTATTTACTGTGAAACATTGAAATAACACTATTGCTTCTCTATACGGGTTATCAGTTATGTACAGGTTACTTGTAGCAGCACAAAGCAATCAGCCCAGCAAGAGTTAACAAGTCTTCAGAGAAAGAGATATAAATTATTTCTATTTAGAAAGTGAGTACTATATATTGTGCAATTACATTACTTTACTAGAAAATAGCCAGTAATAGAACCACTTGAACAGGTGTTACAATGAATTAGATGGTACCCACTGTAGGCTTAACATAGGATTGCATGGTTGTGCTCCTAATAATCATAAGCCAATGTGACTCCTACAAGTTTTGTTATTGATTTTAAAACAAAGCGAATTTCGACCAAGATGATATCTTGTTTGTTACAATGGACAGGTTTAATATTTATCGCTTACAGAAATATTGACAATTGTTTCTTCAACTTGGAAAAAGACTCTGGTGAAATGTATTCAAGTCAATCATTACGACTTGATAGCACTGTTACAATGAGCAGGTTTTAGACAAACTGACAGTTTCAACTACTGCTGTCTAGTTAAAATGTTTCTTTTGACTACTGGCTACTGATTATACGATTACAAAAGAACAATAAGTGTAAGATCATTTTGACTCTTTCATTACTTTTCCTTAAAGGCAATTCTATCAATAATGATGTAGTCTATCCTATAATGTACTGGTAGCCTATATATTTCTGTAGAGCAAAGTAAGTTTAAAGATAGCAATTGGCGCTTTGAAGTTGTTTAATCACGAATGCACCGTGATCAAATGAGTACTATAACCCTGTTTTGCTCAGCGGTCTGTGCCTCAGATTGTGACATCATCTGGCTTTAAAGAGGACGTGTGAGAAATCTGAACATTTTAAAATTGACAAAGCTTTAAAGTTAAATTTTTTGCAAGTTGTTGCTTTACTTTCAGGTAACACTCTCCATACAACCTGTGTGACTGTTGCTTCCGTGCAAAGACCTTTCCTTAAAACCGAAAAGATTCTCACAATTAGACGGTCCGTCTGTACCACCGCAATAAACCAACTACCATTGTTATACCCAACTAACACCAATACAGAAAAAAATGTCAGAATTCCATGAATTAAACAAAAAAAATCTTGAAGAAATCATTAACTAATTAAGCTCCTCCTCTTCTCGTCTTGATATCCTACCCGCAGCTTTCCTTAAAGGAACAAGGGGCAGGATTTGTAAATAAAATAAACATCCATGTCCAGTTTTTTAATTCTGTTGGTTGATGAAGCGTTATAAACCAAAAATAATGAGCCCACCCACGTATCGCTCCATTTTCTTAAACTGGCTGTGTGCTGCAAAATGTGCTGCAGTTCGGGGCCTGAATTTCCTGCGCTGTCCTACGGATGTGACGTCAATTGACACGGCTTGCGTGTTCTCGACAGCTTTAAAAGAGGAAGAAAAATGGTCGCAGACCTCCATTGATTTAATTGTGAGAATGGATTCTTCTCTTCTGCAACTGGGAAACGACCAAGGACGACTCACAGCCCACTAAAAAGTGGCACTAAGAAAAAGAAGTATGTCACTGTGAAGAGGTATGTTTTTTTTGTGAAGCGCTTGTGCGCGCTCCCGTGCGGCTGGCTGCAGTTACTTGCAGCGCCGGCCACGTCGTTCATGAGTTTCGTTTCTTCATTCTACCCCCTGCTCCTTTAAGAAAGTTTTCCCTGTCATTGGGTCTGATCTGATTCAAATAGTGAACGCATCCCTCCAGTCAGGTGTCTTACCCCTGGCATTAAAAACAGCAGTTATTAAACCACTGCTAAAAAGAATAATCTGGACAATATGTCAATGCAGAACTACAGGCCAATTTCTAATCTTCCATTCATCAGTAAAACTATTGAAAAGGCAGTGTTTCAGCAGTTAAATAGCTTCATAACAATGACCAACCGCTTGGATTTTTTTCAGTCTGGTTTCTGTGCTCACCACAGCACTGGGACTGCCCTCGTCAAAGTTTTCAATGACATCTGCATAAATACAGACTGTGGTAGAACCACAGTGCTGGTTCTGTTGGACCTCAGTGCAGCATTTGACACTGTTGATCATGATATTTTATTGGAACGACTGGAGAGCTGGGTCAGACTCCCTGGTACAATACTTGGCTGGTTCGAGTCTTACCTAAAGAACAGGGACTTCTTTGTTTCAATAGGAAACTTTTTATCAGAACAAACAGAAATCATATGTGGGGTGCTCCAGGGCACCATCCTGTTACTATACCAACCCCCCAGACCACTCAGGTCCTCTATTTCCAGTCTACTCAATATCCCTAGAATTAGAACCAAAAACGGAGAATCAGCTTTCAGTTTCTATGCTCCTCTAATCTGGAACAAACTTCCAGACAACTGCAAAGCTGCTGAAATACTGAGTTCTTTTAAATCACAACTAAAAACATATCTGTTTAGAGCTGCCTTTGAGTAATGTTTTCATGTATCTGTATTGTGTGTGCTTCTTGCTTTTTTTGCTGTTTTTACTTTATATGCTTTGTCTATGTTTTACTGCTATTTTTTATTTTACCACCTAATCATGAAAAGCACCTTGAATTATCTTGTTTTTGAAAGTGTGCTATACAAATAAAATTGCCTTACCTTGCCTTGCAGTTTATAGTCTACCTCTTTTGCATGACAATTCAGAATGATCAAAGCGTGGTTTGAAAGTTTGGAAGAAGATGATGAGAAGATATAGCGATGTAAGACAGGGAGATGTCCACTCTTCGCTTTTGCTGTTCCCTTGAGAAAAGACTGGCTTCAGCATGCTGCGACTCCCTCCCAACAACACCGTCACAGATGTGCTGACTGCCACAGGGTTCACAGCCAGTCAGAAACACAAACTCCGTCTTATAGCTAAAACAGCCAATAGTAAACTTTTAAACCTACTGTCATTTCTCCTAGATATAGATAAATGAACCCACAAGGTACGCAAACACAAGCCCAAAGGGGTAACGCAGAAGATATATGTACCAGATAAACTGCATGTGTATATGAAAGCCTTTTCTTTATTTATTTTTAGAAATTTCACATTTGTAATTTTGCTTCTCGGCATGGGCGGATCTACTGGGGTGGCATAGGGGGGCAGTTGCCACCCCTGCTGCCACCCTAGCAGCTATGAATTCAAACCCGTTAACGTTCCGTGGGCCCACGGATATTATGGCTGGCGTTTAAGGATACAATCATAACTGAAGACACAGTGAGCACTTTTGCCAACACAAACGTTCTCCTGAGGGAGGTATAAAAATATGGAACTCACCAATTTGTACTTCAATAAACATGACAAAACCGATCCATTTCAAACTAAAATTGTCTTTTTACATCAATAAGGGTCCGATTAAATTCCTCCAATAAAGTGATTAGACCAGGACAACAGTAAAACCGATACAAAAAGTAAAATAAACAGTGAAAATATGCTTTCGAAATGTCTATGGCCATTTTTGTAGTCTTTACGGCTTTGTTTCCGATTCCTTCGCTTCCACTTCCGCCTACAAAGGTCACTGAGCGTGCCCAGAAGAAAAAAAAATTTCATCCAGTTTATTTCATCCACTCGCCAACCAATGGCGCATTCAATTGTATCGTCAGGAGATGAAAAAACTGACTATAGATTTAAAAAAAAAATTATTTTAACAAAAATATTGTGCAATGCAGCTTTAATGTGCTTAAATAACCTGAAGCAAAACAAATACATGTATGTATCTATCATATATGTAAATACTGGGGAGTGAAGAGGTGAAGCATGTGTTTGACTGATCAATAAAACCAATATATATATATATATATATAATTCTGGCATATGGTGCCACCCCTGAAAAATTCTTGCCCCTTTCTTGCCACCCCATATATATTTTTCTAAATCCGCCCCTGCTTACAGTGCAAAAGATCCCGCTTGGGATCCATAAGAAGTTATAACTAACTACATGGCTTCTGCATTGAAAGTTGAATGCAGAGCTTTGTCTCCATCTTGTGGACAATTAGTTATTTGCAGATAGATAGATAGATAGATAGATAGATAGATAGATAGATAGATAGATAGATAGATAGATAGATAGATAGATAGATAGATAGATAGATAGATAGATAGATAGATAGATAGATAGATAGATAGATAGATAGATATGTAAACATAAATTAATCACACAAACTGTAGTATTGTTAGTTTTATTTATCTTAAATGCATTTGCTTACATCCTAAACCAAAAACATAACAGAAACTCAACCAAAAAATAATGCAAAAACTACAAAAAACTCAAGAAAAAAAAAAAAAAAAAAAAAAAAAAACCAATAATAATAAATCACTATAAAATATTTTAAAATACACACTCTAAAAATAAAAAAAATACCTAAAGGTTTCTCTATCCAGTAAAATGAAATCTGTCATCCGATTGTCATTATTTGGTCTGAAAGTAGAAGAAAAGAAAATGCGTTAACATGTTGTACTTTAATACAAAATTATACACAGTGGAGTGGCTGCAACAACACTGTAGTTGCTGCTGACTCTAACCTTAATGATGAGGACAACAAGAGAAAATATGATGGTGAAGAGAAAAAAGCAGAGAAAAGTCAACGCCATAGACCAGGTGTCCATCAGTCCATCTTGACTCACATCAGTGTCCTTGATAGCATCAAAAAAGTTACAGTTCTCCAGTGTGTCTGTAAAAGTATAGTTTGATTAATTATAAGCCTTTGAGTTTAGCAAAAAAAAAAAGAGTTGTTTATTAAAAAGTAATATGTCTCACTATGTTAAAAACTAACTTCAATAATCAAGAAAAATGTAGCTCACATACCTGGTTTGGACATTTTTACATACAGGGTGGTACCTTCATGTATCACCCGGCAGGTAATAACCACGCTTGGTAAGGAGTCCATTGGTCCTAGGCGAAGGCGGCTATGGATGCTAAATTTCCTATTCGGGCCTACATAGGGCCCAGTTATGTTGTGGTCCAACAGCTCTATGGTTTCACTGCGGAACCAAGTGATATTAATGAATTTTGGGCTGAAGCCTGAGACCAGACACACAAGTTCATCCTCTCCCTGAAGCAAGACAGCTGTGGGTTTGGTGTAGGTCACAGAGGCTGGGGAAATAGTAATTATTTGTTTAGATGAAACTGTGGAAGAAAATATCATTTCTGAAAACTGATTGTTAACTTACCAAACACGTCACTCATGCTGGTTTTAACTGGAGTCTCAGACGATTCATGTCTGACAACACAAGAGTAAGTGGACTTATTATCCTCAGCCTCAGTTACATTCAGTCTGCTCCTCATTGAAAAATAGTTTGTTCCTGGTTCTTTCCATGAAGGACTGTTAACATAGCGAGACAGTGGGAGCTGTCGGCCATTCTCTCTCCACTGAACAATGATGTCAGATGGAAAAAATCCTGAAACTAAACAAGTAAGCATGACACTGTCTGACATATACAGCTCAGTAAAAGTTGGTTCCACTATCCTCAGAACGGGTTGATACAGATCTGGAAATATACACACAAAAAAGACGGAAATAAATGTTAAATTACATCTAAAATAACCATTGTAAACAATCTTTATACTGTTTAAAATACCTGTACTTTTGATGATATGGTCTTCATAACTTTTGTTGGAACACACACGTTTTCCTGCACAAGACACTTGCTTATTTGAGTACCAGTCCTCTGCTGACACATTGAGGAAGCTGTGTAAAGTTTCTGTCCCGTTGCTGTGATTCACAGGTTTTTCCGTATGGATGTTACTTGGGGAAGATTGGTAACCATCAACTCTCCAGGTTATGGAGACATCACTAAGACTAGCACCAACAAAAATACATGCAATGGTCACCTGTCCCCTCTTTTGAAGCTCTACTAGTGTAGGTCTCTGAATATAGACGCCGACCACATGAGAAGATTTTGGAGTGACTAGGGGAGAAAAAAGTTCTCAATAAAGCAGATGATTAAGAAAGAGTGTCACAATTTAATGTTAAGTACAACATATCACCTAATGATCCACATTTAAACTTTGATATCTACAAAGACAGATTTAGTTTGAATTTTACCTGAGCAGACACTGATATTCTTTTTGACATTTTTATTTAGAGAACTGTCAGACACGTCACATGTAAATACCATTCCTCTTGCCCACTCTTCCTGACCAACATGCAGTTGACTCATTACAGCAACATGTCCATTTTTATTTACGCTGATGTCTTCATTTGATGGGTGTATTTGGATTGACGGATTGAACCATTTAATTCGGGGGTTGAAGCCCCATCCAGAACACACAAGAGTTTGTTGCCCAAATCCTTCCCTCGGAGACAGATAAACTTCCACTGAGGGTTCCACTAAAATGTTTTAAGAAAAGTTCCGAAATATAAACAGATGAAAAATACAATTAGGAAGCAATGAGTTTTCCAAGTAAATACAAACAACTCTCACCAAAAATTCTGCTCATCAAATTGGACTTGAATTGCCTGCTGGAGAAGCCTTGGTTCACTGTGCAGGATACATTTGTGTCATTTTTCCAGTACTGTCTTGGTACAGCGAAAGTTCTACTAACTGAATAAGGGCCGGGGCCTTTAGGAAGATCAATATAATGTCTGTCTGAAATATAAACTCCATTGACTTGAAATGTGACATAGAGGTCCTGTGAGGAGAGCTGTGAGGCGTCACACTGGAAGATGGCGCTGTTTACCTTCAGCGGCTCTGGGAAAGATCTTTTGAGCTCCACCTGTGGAGTTGTAACTGAAGGCCCTGGGTCATAGAAGGAAAAAGGCAGAGCAATAATTCATACTTTTGTTTTTTGAACATTCTATGAAGTGCAATTTTTTATGTGTTGTGTTACTTTACCTGCTACATTTTGTGTCTTTTCAATGGGTGAAAAACACCTATGTTCTGCTCTGCATGTTATGGTCTTCAAATGCCTCCAGTGACTTGAGGACACTGTCATATCACTGGATATATGAGTTATATTTGAAACCTGCTTCATTGGGTTACTCAATGGGATGCTTCCATTCAACAGCCAATACACATTAGCATCAAAAGTCGTGTGAACCAAACATGTAGCTATCACATTAGATGCTGTCATCACAGTCTTAAAGCTTGGAATGTCCATTTCAATGGTAGGAGGGACATTTGTAAAACCTGAAAGGGAAACAAACACACAAACAATATAACTAAAAACAGTTACTTATAAGCAAACTGTCACAAACAGATCGAGAGAGCATTTCAGCATCTGGTTTAGGAGCTCTGCTAAGATGCAGTTTTCCAAAGATACAGTGGAAGAATAGGACTCAAAATTATTAACAGCAGGATTACCTCAGTCACAAACAAACTACCTAAAACCTTCCGGTCCTTTTTGCTCAGGTGGGGGGGTAACAACTCGCACTACATAGAAAACAACACAGCTGTAACACATGACAAACTTATTTCCAGAGCAGATCTGCACCCTACAGGACCCTGTCTTTCGATCACATATTTCAAATACTAATAAATTTGTATCAACAGAAGCATGGATGTGCCATGGGATCCCCAGTTTTACCTACTGGAGACAAGGTTGTTGCAACTGTTGCTTAGCAAGATCCTAACTGGCCTGTAAGCATAGGCTTTACATTTACTTCCATTCATGTGTTGTCTGTGGGTGCTCTCTTTGGATACACACATTTCCTCTAAATTATTCTTAGGTGTATGTGTGAATATTGATTGGTCCTGCCTGTCTTTATGTTGCCCTGTAATGGACTGGCAACCAGTTCAGGTTGAATAATGCCTCTGAGGCAATGTTAGACTTACTGTGACAAATGTCTGTTGTTTTTACAAGTTCTGTGTCATTGTGATTAGACTTGCAAGTAAACTTTGATCCTTTTTTCCATTCTTCCATGTTTGGAAAAATCTCAGTGGTTCGGCTGAAGGTTTTCTCCTCTCCATCTGCACTCATAAAATTTCTCTCATTTTGAATTATATTTGTTAGAGGCTCGTCATCTTTATACCACTTCACAGTCAATTTCTTGGGAAAGTAGCCGCTCAAAGCACAGATAAGTCTGACTTGCGAGATCCCAAATATTCCATCCCAAACAGGGTACAAGGTGATATTTGGGGAGATAATCCGTACAACTGTGGAAGAGAGGAGATTACATGTCAATAAGTGCCACATCATAAGGGTTGGCAATCATTCTTTAAAAGATTACATCTGTTTAAATGTATTCAATACATACCTTCATAACGTGATCTTTAGCTAACAACCCACTTTGAATTTTAGGTGCAGTTATTTTACACTAGATGGCAGAGTTTTATATTCCACATTGTACAAAAATGCAAAAATGGGGGTTAAAAGTGTGTTGCACAGATGTTGAGCTTGACAGAGCAGAGTGACCAGGGCATGAAAAGAGCGGAAGGTTTGTGTAACACCCACGTCCAAAATGGGGACCAAAAAACAGAAGTGAAACAGAGCAGAGAGCAACAGAGCAGCACAGACAGCAGGTGTAAGGAGCGGTTATGCCAGTAAGAGAAACAGAGAGCATATTTAAATACCTTAGGTTTGGTTTACATGAAATATCACACAGACAATCTCTCATGACTTTGCCAAAGGTTTTAGTTTACAAGTCCAGTAATAACAGACTGAAAAAGTAACCGATAGTGAAATGTGCCAATTTACATACAGAGCTGTACATGGGTCATTGATTCCAGGTGCTGGTGATGTAATGAGAATAACAATGTCAAGCAAAAAAAACATACAAAATTGAGAGCAGTTTAACATATTGTAAAGAGTTAGAAAAAAGGAGTACAATACATATTATCTTCATTGCTTGAAAGTGATAGATATGGAATGACTGAGAATAAGAGTTATGATTACTTACATGGCATAAAAAGTATATAAAAATCTTTGAAAAATATATGTTTTTGTGTTTTGTTTTTATTAAATGTTCTTTATATGAGGGAGTATTCTCTTGTTTCATTTGACCTGAAAAGAGAAAAAAATAAATGTAAACATAGAGTAAATGAAAAACAGTACTGTACAGTGGGGCAAAAAACTATTTGGCAGATTACGCAAGTTGTCCAACTTAAAAAGATGAGAGAAGTCTGAAATTTTCATCATAAGTACACTTCAACTGTGAGAGACAGAATGTAAAAAAATCAGGAAATCACATTGTGTGATTTTTTAAAGAATTTATTTGTACAATGGTGCAGAAAATAAATATTTAGCACCTACAAACAAGCCAGAATTCTGGCCCTCACAGAAAAAGATAGAAAACTAGTATTTAATATTCACTTGTTTCTAAAAATAAAACATATTACACTTTTCATACAGTAGTTGGATAATCTGCAAAAGTTCTCTTTATGCAATTTCACATTTGAGTTGAATCATTTTGACGCATTTAGCTAATGTTCTTTTAATTACCCAAAACATCGAGGATTGATTATGTTATTACGATTATGTACTGTGAAAATACTGCATTGTGTTATATTTGGACATTATTTTTTGTTTTAATTCAATTCAAATCAATTCAAAAATACTTTATTGATCCCAGAGGAAAATTAAGTGTTGTTGCAGCTCATATAATTAATTCTTTAAGGAGCTGTTGTAGATGATGATGGCTGTGGGCAGGAAGGATTTCCTGTAGCGGTCTGTATTGCAGCGAAACTGAAGAAGCCTCCGACTGAAGACGCTCTGTTGTTGTATGACTGTCTCATGAAGAGGATGCTCAGGGTTGTCCATAATTATTTTGATTTTATGAAGAATCCTTCTTTGCATTATCATCTCCAGATGTTCCACATGTATCCCAAGAACAGAACCAGCCTTCTTTATCAGGTTGTTTAGCCTTTTTAAATCCCTGGCTCTGATGCTGCTACCCCAACAGATGACGGCTGAAGACATTACACTCTCCACAACAGACTTGTAGAAGATCTCCAGCATCTTGCTGCAAACCTTGAAGGACCTAAGCTTCCTCAAGAAGTACAGTCTGCTCTGTCCCTTCTTGTAGACGGTTTCACTGTTGCGCCTCCAGTCCAGTCTGTTGTCAAGGTGAACTCCGAGGTATTTATACTCCTCAACCACCTCCACTTCTTCTCCCATGATAGAAACAGTTTTTGACTTATCCCTGTTTCTTCTGAAATCTACAATCATCTCCTTTGTTTTGTTCACATTCAAGGTGAGACGATTGTTTCCACACCATGTCACAAAGCGGTCCACCAGCTCTATGTATTCAGCTTCTTGTCCATCTCTGATACACCCGACAATTGCAGAGTCATCTGAGTATTTCTGCAGATTGACAGGTCTCTGATTTGTACTGGAAGTCTGAGGTGTACAGAGTGAAAAGGAATGGTGAGAGTACGGTCCCTTGTGGTGCTCCTGTGCTGCTGACCACCTGGTTTGACACACAATTCTTCAGTCTCACAAATTGTGGTCTGTTGTTCAGGTAGTCATTGATCCAGGCTATTGTTGAGGGCTCCACCTGTGTCTTCAGGAGTTTCTGACAAAGCAAACCAGGCTGAATTGAGTTAAATGCACTGGAGAAATCAAAGAACACGATCCTCACAGTGCTGCCTGCTTTGTACAGATGACAGTGGGTTGGTTGAAGTAGGTGGATGATGGCATCTTCAACTCCAACTCCACAGCGGTAAGCAAACTGCAGTGGGTCCTGATACGTTCTTGTTTGCTTACTCAGGGGTGCCAACAGGAGTCTCTCCAGGACCTTCATGATGTGGGATGTCAGGGCAACGGGTCTATAGTCATTGATGACTGATAGGTGAGTTCTTTTGGGTACTGGAACAAGGCAGGATGTCTTCCACAACACTAGAACCTTCTCCTGAGTTAGGCTAAGGTTGAAGAGGTAATTTATTATTTATAGTTTTTAGAATGTTAAAGTAATTTGATCAACTATATGATTGTGTCAAATTTATTGAGGCAGATTTTTTATTACTTATTTAGAAGTATTATATGGGATAAGTGAAATTAATAAAGTAATTTGCTAATTTGATCATTAATTTTACTGTAAAATGATTAGTTGGGTATGGAAAGGTAGAGATCCTTATTTTCATGGCACTTTGAATGTTTAACTTGACAAGATTGCAGGAAATTTAATCCTTTTCTTAAAATATTTTTTTGTTTTTTGTAAAACAGCAACAATACACAATACACATATATATATATATATATATATATATATATTAGGGATGAACGATATATCGGCATCAACATCGGTATCGGCCGATGTTAGGCGTTTTTTAACATATCGGCATCGGTCCGATAAGTAACAGAGGGCCGATATTAACAACCGATGTTTATTTATTTCCATCTTATTGACGTTTCTGTCTGTGTTTCGGGGGGGGGGGGGGGGGTTTAATCCATGTGGTGTTTGTTTGGTCATGTGACAGCGATAGTGATGCGGCTAGATGCGGTAGATGGTGTGGTTGATTTTCCACATTGTCAAAAGTGTAGGGAAATATACCATATACCATATCGGTGCGTATCGGTTATCGGCCATAACAGCGGGATTAATATCGGACATCGGTATCTGCCCAAATTTTCATATCGGTGCATCCCTAATATATATATATATAAATATATATATATATATATATATATATATATATATATATATATATATATATTAATGAACAGATTCACCGGCTAATGATGTTTCCCTCTTTAAAATGTTAACTCAATTATCTAAATAATTTTAGAACTTGAATAGAATAAAATGATTCTAAGTGGGGTCTTGTTTTCACTTGTTTAGATGTCACACTTTAGAAGCACCAGCTGCTGTATAAATTTTTGCTCTGAGAAAATATAGTAGTATAGTATAATTATATTGTATACATAGTATTGATAATAACAATAAGAAGAATGGAAATACATTGTACTTGTACATCACATCAAATCACAATCTTAAAGGGCTGCATCACGGTTACAGCATATTCTTTGTCTTGCTCAAACATATAGGCCAAACAAGTATTATATGTCAATTTATGCCTAATCACTAATCCAAGTATATATATATATATATTTTTTTTTTTTTTTGTGGAGAACACCATTGGGTTTGATAAAAATAGAGGATGGAAAACCCAAGGAAATCTGAAGGAGATAGAAACTGCATATTGTGATAAGGCTTTCAAATTGTTTTCCGGTCTATGTTTTCTATGTATGTATTTTAAATGTATTCAATTCCTCTGTGATTTTAACACCATACTGTTGGATAGATGTGATTTAATACAAAGCAAAATGAAAAAAAAGATTTGGGATATTACTTTTTTTGGGAATTTACGAAATCGTAAATACACTGCAGCTTTAAAACATTTATTCAGTGATGTGACTACTTTCTTCTTTAAATGCTATGCTGAAATCCACTGTTGTGTTTGTCATTTTAAGTTTTTATCTCAGTAACTTAAATGTATCTAAATTGAATTAACGACACCCTTAACGTGTTACCTTAAACGCAGTGGTTCCAATGGAGAACACCAGGGTGAGGAGGAAGAGTAGGATGAAGGTAATAGCTGTGTTAGTCATGTCATCATCTTCCTCTGCGATGATTTTACTTGAGTTCCAGTTACATTCAGTCAGGATGTCTGGTTGTGCACAGTTAGAAATTAGTTAATTTTTTTCAGTAATGTTTTCAAAAAATGACCCATGTTTAGTCAATATATAGACTTGCAAATATCAAAAGTTGAAATTAATTACGGTATATCAACTTTTGCTGTTCATTTAAATATTTACTTTTTGTCTGTCTTTTTGTACTTGATTAGCATTTCAGTGATTAAATTACTTTTTTGATGATACTGACTTGCTGGTGAAAGACCCTGTCATCAGAGTTAAAGAGGTATCCAACTTCTTGGGGTGCAAGACCCAGTAGATGAAACACAGGCACACAAGGACATTTTATAGACACACAGATAGCTCTACCCATGCAAATAAAATGAGTGAATGGAAAAGTGTTTTGTAAATTGAACTAAGATGAGATTTTAAAAGCCTCATATATTAGTATTGCACAGTATTTAAAAATGGAAAAATGCAGAACTCTAATGATGTCTTATTTGGGTTACATAATGACAAAACAAAACTCAAAACATGACATGAACATTTAAACAACAAGTCAAGTACACACAAAGTGCAAGCAACAAAGTTGACGAGTATTTTTTTTATTTTATTTTAAATTTGCACTAAAAACACACACACACAATTTAAAATCACAAACAACAAAGAAAGAAAAAACAGAAAATGCACAGACACAAAGTAACATCTACTGGGCCTTGCATGTTTCAGGGACATTCATGCTGAGGTTGACCACGTTGGTTTTTTCAAAGGTTCTGAATCCAATAGATCTGACAATGGATCTGGTTGAATTTGCCAGTGTCTCATGATAAACAGTACAGCTATACACCACATCAGTCTGTTCCCAATCTTCTCGTGTGATGATCAACTGGCTGTAAACAGAGAAAAATCCATTGTTTTCCACAGGCTCTGTGGTTCTGAATGGATATTTTGTGCCTACTTCTTCATCATCGACAAGCCAAGCCACATAAATCTCCTTAGGAGAGAAGTCTTTCACATAGCAAGTCAGAACCACTGTATTTTCTCTAGTTTGTTCTACGGGAGGCAACATAAACACTGATGGACGCTTAGAAGCTCCTCCTGCAAGCATGAAACAAAAATTAGGATCTGGATCACAAATTAAATTACCACATAATCTGAAAGGAACATCTATCTTCCTGAGATGGTTTCTCTCACAAAGTGTTTACTGTTATGAGAAGGAGAAATACAGATGGGCAAGGGACAAATTCTGAACTGTTTTCTTACCTTTATTTCTTTTATACTCTCTCTTCACTTTGTCAAACCAGTCTCTGCCTTCAATGACACAGACACGCTTAACTCCCATGATCCATTCATCATAGGTGATTTCAATTTCAGCTTTATTCAATTTTGATCCTCCAGTCAGCTTTTCGAAAACCAGTTCAGCTTCGTTCTCATCCTCCCAGGCAATCCTCTCAGCTTTTCCCTTTTTAACAGTGACTTGACAAATTAGGGTTCCTTTTCCCTTCGTAAACATGTCCTGGTTTGAGGGTGGTATGATTTTTACATCCACATCTGCCTCGAGACACCCTTCAGCAACTAAGAGATAAAAAAAACAAGAATTAAACAGACTGGTGGCATAAAATTGGAAATTTAACAAATCTAACAAAAAAAAACTAGCATTGTACTCACCGGCTGTACACTGCTTGTGAGACACAGTTGCGTTCCGCTGGACTACAGAGTTACGTTCCCCTTTTCCCGTAAATAAACATTTTATTCTTGAATCTTCATTCACCTCGCTGGACTGGAGTGTGAGCAGACTTGCAACACTGTACAGAACAGTTCCGTTTGTGTCGTTTCTTCCCTGAGATGATGTGGTGACCTCATCGATTCTTCCAGTGATTTCCTCATCATCTTTCAGCCATTTGATCTCATATTTATTTGGAGAAAAATCTTTGGCAAAGCAGGAGAAGTAAGCCTCTTCTTTTCCCTCTTCAACGGAGGAACACACTTTAAGAGTAGGAGGCTCATAAACCATGTCTGAAAGACAAACAGATACATATATGTTTGCAGAAGCAAGGAAATAATCTATATATATGCAGAAGCCCAGGGAAACAATATCCTGCTTGGTTCGTGTGATCAGGTCTTAGGTATATTTAACTGGTTCCTACAACATCATCAAACTTATGTATTTAAAACATTTATTATGATAACACAGCAGTAAGCTGTTATATGTCATCTAAGAGGGAAATGCATCTATTCAGAATTGGCATTAATGAACGTCAAAAAAATAACATTCACTTCTGCATATACATTGACTGGCAAGCACAGACTAATATGGATATCAATTTGGTTATTAATAAACAGACAGGAAAAACAGACAGGCCGAAGTCAGGAAACAAACACGATTGTTCAGGCATGAAAAGGCGGAAAAAGGCAAATGTTGTCTATGAAAAAAGAGAAAAGGTATTAATGAAGAGGAAAAAAACAACTAAATCATATGCTGAAAATACTATTGATTTCAGCCTCTCATTCCTCCTGGTCAAGCCTACTACATGTTAATAAAGACATGTATAAGCACAAGCCCCATTTAAGCATTTTTCAAAATCAGGTTTTCATTTGAATAAACTTAAACCAGTTGTGGCTTTCCACTGTGTTTCTTTAACAAAATAATTGGATAAACCTTCCCCAACAACAGGTCCTGGCTAATTAAGCTGTTACAATTTAGCTTATTTACTCATCTCTGAACTGATGGTAGAATCATTAACTCTTATAAAACATTGGATTAAAGCAAATAATTATTTTTTCACTGACTTAAAAATAAATGAGATAAAAACCAAAATTTTTAAAAACTATTGTGCTCTAAACAGTTTAACGTCCACAATTGGTAAGGTTACCCCAGTTACAGGGCAAGTCCTACAGTTATAAGGAAATAAATATAAATAATAAAAATGTATTTTAAACTTAAGACATTTGGAAATTATTCTGAAATAAGGCATAAAAGACAGCTAAACGCAATTAAAACACAATACTAAAAAGAAGGTATTTATTACTTTGCATTAATCTTACTTGGTTGACAAACGACTGCATGTTTTTCTCCTGTAGCGTGATTTGCCACACATTTGAAGCATTTTCTTGCATCCCAGTCCTGTCTGCTGACTTGAACCTGACTGATTCCGATGTATTCACTGCCTTTCTGCATTGAAGGGTACTGGATGATGTTGTCCAAAGAAGTACTGCCTTGTTGCCATGAGAAAGTGATGGAAGAGGGGTTGAAACCGGCAGCAAGGCAGCCGAGGGTGATCATGTCACTTCCCCCAGAACCACATGGAGCCAGAGGAAACACAGTCGGAGCACTCTGAGTTGCTGGGGGGAAAAAAGAAGAAAAAAAAGCAAAATTTAAAAAACTTAAAGCAAAAATATAGAAATGAAATAACATAACAAATTTTCTTACACTTTGAGAGAAAAAGATCTTCAATGAGACAAAGTACAGCACAAAAACAGAGAGTTCATTCACACAATAAAGCTGTTATTGCTTTGAAATCCTACTTTTAAAAACTTCAGTTATACATTTCCTATAAATAAAAAAAAGATGTTAGTGCATGAACAACCGCCAACTTTGCTGATTGCATTTTTATACAAAAAAACCTATTTGAACTTTTAACTAATTTGAACGGATATGTCTCAGATTTAAAGGAACTCCACACTTATCTAAAGAAACTTATCAACATACTTTTCCCCCACTAGTCAAAAGCAACATTATAAGACATTGACTAAACTGTTTAGCATTTCATTAATCTCACCATGTCATAATATCTAAATAAACCACCAAAAACATGCTTACCACAGAAGCTAATTTTAAGAACATAAAAAACAACAACAAAAGGTTTGCAGATTTTAAAGGATAACTTATTTACAATTGGAAAAAAATATTCTTCACCCAAAATTCAACAGACAACTTGTCACTTTTGAAAAAAAAATTGAACCTCACTGATGATGATGATGAAATTTTTTAATACCTTCACAATTTTGTAAGATCGGTCAAGACCACCCAATCTAGATTTAATGTTATTAATTTTAACAGTTTAAAATATGATTCCATGGTATTGACTTAGTGCAATAAATACCATCAGACCACAGTTCACTTTGAGACATCATAAACTCTAATTTTTTATGTAAACATGTAATTTGAAAATGTAATCAATTAAATAATGTATATATGTATATTATATTTAGCATAAAAAAATGTTTGAAGTCATTTAAAAATGTAAGCCTATTCATTGAGTTATGTTCTAAGGTAATTTACAAGTCACAATGTTTTTGTTAATTTTCAAATGTCACCATCAAGTGATGGAATAATGCAAAATATAGTTCAGATTACAATTTTATAGAATAATTGGAAACAAGCAATTTCATACCTGAAGTGACGGTGACCATTGTCCCTTTTCCCCAATAGTCAAAAGCTTCGTAGTAACACAGTGATCAATCAGATTAACTCTTAACATCAAAAAGCTACTTTACTGATCGTGAACTTCAACACTTTAGAATCTCCTCTATTTTGAAAAATGAATTTAAACAACCCAAATTAGAGAAAGTGATGTAAATTTTAATAAATCCAATTTAAGGTTATTGATACACTACAGTAAATGTCCTTCAAAAGTTCATTTTTAGAGATTATAAACTGATTTTATCATATAAATATATAGTTTAGAAATCTGTCCAAGATCATTTCGATCTTAAAGTTATGTTCCAGCTTTATTTACAAGCTGCTAGATTGATTTAATTCAAAATGTTACAGTTGAATTAGAAACAATTTAATTTGATACCTGAAGTCACGGTGACCGTTGTTCCTTTCCCCCAATAGTCAAAAGCATCGTAACACAGGGATGAATCTCCCTAACTCATGTACATAAAAAGGCCTACATACTGATGGTGAATTTCCTATTCTTTAACACCAAACTATTTTAAATACTTTGTGGAATCATTTTAAACCTCATAAAAAGCTAAATCAGAATGAATGTCGGTTTTATCAACATTCAATTTGAAGATATTTAGTTCTACAGAAAAAGTGGTTCACTTTGGGTCTTTAAGATAACAATTTTGCTATTTAAATGTTATTTAAAAATCTCTGCAATAATTTTACCATTTAAATCAGTTAATAACTGTACGTTTCAACCTAATAAACAAGCCACAATATTTTATTTTACCCATCCTTAACGCTACTGTAAAGTGATCAGATGTAACAAAAATAATTTTTTAACGACAAATTTCTTTTGGTAATTAGAAATGATTTAATTTCATACCTGAAGTGATGGTGACCGTTGTCCCTTTCCCCCAGTAGTCAAAAGCACCGTAGCACAGTGATTAATCTACTTAAGTCTCAGTGTGAAAAGCCTGATAGACTAACGGTGATCATGAAATTCTGTAACATGTAATCACCTTCATTATTTAATTAAATACATTTAAAACAATATAAAAGCGATTTTCCCTAATTAACAGTCTCTAATGTTTTTAGTTGTTCATTTTCGCAGTGAATACTTTCCAAGTACAGTTAACTTTGATAACTTTTAGATACTGATATTGTACAGTAAAACCATAATAAAAATAAACAAAATACAGTACAGTTTTTTGGAGATACAAATCTTACCTGATGTTACTGTTACCATCGTTCCTTTTCCCCAGTAGTCAAAAGCCCAGTAGTCACAGTAATTGAGTCTACTCAAACTTGTAACAAAAACCTATTACATTAATATTTATATTTTAAACTGTTTTGTATAAATCTGCCCATTGAGTAATCACTCCACATGAATTTAACAACCAGATAAAGATTTTGCCAACTTTGTACCTCAAGAAAAAAACACAGTTGACTGTCATTTTACATGCCAATTGTCATGACTCCATAAAACGAAACAAAAAATTTTTTTCTCATGTTGTTCAAAATATCGTTCTAAATTAAAAACAAGAGGTTTTCATACCTGAAGTGACGGTGACCATTGTTCCTTTTCCCCAGTAGTCAAAACCATAGTAACAGTAAAACAAAACTCCAACAATCCCATTCTAAAACATTGTCATGGATTTACCTTGACTGACAGCTTCATAAGGACATAAAAAATATATGACTATTACCACCAAAGCTTAAAATAAATCCCAGAATTATTAAGGTATATCCAGAAATAAGTAGAGGATTCATTTTGACAAATCTATTTTGACATAAAATTGCTTAAAATTTTTTCAAAGCCAAATTTAAACATTACAGTGACCAAACATGATCGACTTACCTGATGTTACTGTTACCATTGTTCCTTTTCCCCAATAGTCAAAAGCGTTGTCACAATATGACAACTTAACACACCAAACATACAAAAACAAGCAGCCAGAGTTTGCTGCCACTGGGATCTCAAACATGTTCAAACGAACACCGTAATTATTAGAATTTTAACGTCAGAGTTAGAAAGAGAAAAAAAGTTCACTTTAACCAGTTTTGACATTGACCTTTGTTTCTTTCACTCAGTAATAAAAAGGATGACTTAGTTAAATATGTTCAATATAGAGAAAACAGACATTTTTAGATGTTGTGGATACCTTTAACGCTAAAATTAAGAAATTTTTAACATAATTAATTCAATGCAAGTGTGTTGAGAATAAGCTTTGTATTTTACCTGATGTGACGGTAACCGTGGTTCCTTTTCCCCAGTAGTCAAAGTAGTAGCACGATGACAAATTACAATGACACTTCAGTGCAAAAATATCCTGTCATCTAAAAATGTGTATTTCTTCACAAGTAGCCAGCTTTTTTCCACAGTTTTTGTTAGACATACATTGGTTTCCATAATTAATAAAACCATGAATCAGCAAAAAATAATAAAGAAATGTATTACTTTTAGCTTAAAAGATAGGTTAGAACTCACCAGATGTCACAGTGACTTGTGTTCCTTTCCCCCAGTAGTCAAAGTAGCCGTCACAGTGATATACTGCAGTCTGTTTCTAAAACAAATACTCTGCTTTAGTTCATGTGAATCAAGACAAGAAAAAAATGTTCATGATCATTTCACTCTGTACTATTTACTATCATATCCCTGGAGAATTTTTTTTCCTGTTGTCTGGGTTATATAAAATTATGCCAGTTATTCAACAGGTCTTGCCCACTTCCTCTTTGCCTGATCTCATTGCCATGTTCCATATTGTATGTCATTACAACTTAAGTCTTCCATGTATTTTAATGGGATTTTTTCCCTTAGAGATTGCAAGTGATGCATCAGGTATTGCATACATGCATTATACACAGGGCAATGGTATTTTAATAGATTGAACTTGTGTGTAATTTAACATTAGTATAAACCCAAATGTGTTTTGTGAAGGCCTGACATGATTTCTAGTAAGCATTATTAAACAGTAGTGAACTAGGATACCCAGCAGATAAATCAGGGAGAAAGTTATAGAGAACTTTAAAGAAATCCCAAACTTTAAACCCACCACAGAAGATGTTTTCATTCCTTCATCCAAAAATGAAGAAGAGTGTGAAAACAACTGAAAACCTACCAAGACATGGGCAGCCTACTAAATTGACAGACCCAAGCAAAACATGACTCTGTGAAGCAGCCAAGAGGCCCAAAGTAACACATAGGAAATGGTTAAAAGCTTTGATGCAATAATCTGTTGGCAGAACAACAATGAGTCATGCACTCTACAAAATATGTCCTTCATTGAAAAGAGGCAATAAGATAGCAGTTGTTGAAAGTTACCAATCTGCCTTGGGGTTTGTAGCTTGGAGTTTGTAATCCATGTAGAGGAACAGCACTGTTGAGGAAGAAGATCCCCTGCTCAGATGAGACCCAAATGTATGTTTTTGCCTTTTATAAAACATGTTGTTTGTGAAGGAAAAATAACACTGTACATTCCTCTGGATAAACCATTGTCACCATGAGAGATGATGGTGACAGTGTCATGGGGATTGTGCTGGACAGAGTTTATGGGAAGATGGATGGGGCTAAAGACACAGCATTACTGGATGAAATCTTCTGGGACAAAGCCAAATCATTGCCACTGGTCTTGGTATTTACCTTCCAGTATTGTAAGAGCCTTAGATATACAGCCAGAGCTACAGAGAAATTGTCCGATAAAAGCATAATTATGTACATGTGAAACTCCAAAAATTTGAGTCTCGTGCAAAAGTTAATTTATTTCCGTAATTCAGCTTAAAAAGTAAAACTAATATATGATATAAACTCATTACATGCAAAGCAAGATTTCAAACTTTTATTTGTTCTCATTTTGATGATTATGGTTTACATAATGGCTTATCCATCCATCCATCCATCCATTATCTGTACACGTCCATCCTATGTAGGGTTGGGCTGGGGGGGGCTGGTGCATATCTCCAGCAGTCACGGCGTGAGAGGTGGGGTACACCCTGGACAGGTCACCAGTCAATTGCAGGGCAACACAGAGACATACAGGACAAAAAACCATGCACACACACACACACATACCTGAGGGCAATTTTAGAGAGACCAATTCACCTAACAATCATGTTTTTGGATTGTGGGAGGAAACTGGAGTAACTGGAGAGAACACACGCATGCAAAGGGAGAACATGCAAACTCCATGCAGAAAGACCCCAGGCTGGGATTTGAACCCAGTACCTTACAGCTTAAAGCTTATGAAAACCCCAAATTCTAAATCTTTGAAAATTAGAATATTGTGAAAAGGTTCAATATTTTAGGGTCAAAGTGTCACACTTTGATCAGCTAATTAATCCAAAACACATACAAAGGGTTCCTGAGCCTTTAAACGGTCTCTCAGTCTGGTTCTGTAGGAATCACAATCATGGGGAAGACTGTTGACCTGACAGCTGTGCAGAAAACCACCACTGACTCCCTCAATAAGGAGGGAAAGTCTCAAAAGGTAATTGCGAAAGATGTTCCCAAAGTGCTGTATCAAAGCACATTAATAGAAAGTTTTGTGGAAGGGAAAAGTGTGGAAGAAAAAGGTGAACAAGCACCAGGAATGACTGCAGCCTGGAGAGGATTGTCAGGAAAGGCCATTCAAGTGTTGGGGACCTTCACAAGGAGTGGACTGAGGTTGGAATGCATCAAGAGCCACCACACACAGATGGTTCCTGGATATGAGCTTAAAATGTTGTATTCCTCTTGTCAAGCCGCTCCTGAACAACAAACAATGTCAGATGTGTCTTACCTCTACCAGGACATTTTGGAGCACTTCATGTGTCCTTCCGCAAACAAGCTTTATGGAGATGCTGACTTCCTTCTCCAGCAGGACTTGGCACCTGCCCACACTGCCAAAAGAACCAAAACCTGGTTCAATGTCCTTGGGATTACTGTGCTTTATTGGCCAGCAAACTCGCATGACCCAAACCCCATAGAGAATCTATGGGGTATGGGGTATGAGAGACATGGGACCGAACAATGCAGAAGAGCTTAAGGGAGCTATTGAAGCATCCTGGTCTTCCATAACACCTCAGCAGTGCCACAGGCTGATAGCATCCATGCCTGCATTGGATTACTGCATTGAGGCAGTAATTGATGCATTGAGGCAGTAACTGATGCAAAGGGGGCGCAAACCAAGTACTGAGTACATACGTATGGTTATTCTTTTAAGACGTCCAAAATTTCTCTTTTAAAATCCTTGTTTGATTGATTTAATGTAATATTTCACTTTTCTGAGATTTTGGATTTGGGGTTTGTATAAGCTGTAAGCCACAATCATCAAAATTATAACATATAATGGTTTGAAATATATTGTTTTGCAAGTAATGAGTCTATATCATACATTAGATTCACCTTTTAAGCTGAATTACTGAAATAAATGGACTTTTGCATGACATTCTATTTTTTCGAGTTTCACTTGTATATTAAAAATAAAGTCTTGAAAAATATGTCTCGGACTCTGATAGAGTCCAAAGATATGCAACTGTAATTGCAGTGACTTTAGAAAACATGACCTTCAAATATTGACTCAAGTGTTAGAATATATAGGGCACAGTTCCCTTAAAAAAATTAAACTAAAACTACACATCATTTTCTTTCCACTTTACCATTTGGCATTACGCTGTATTAGTCTAGGGGTCTACAATTCCAGTCCTCAAGGGTCAGTTTCTGACAACATCCTGTGTCCCTGGCCAACACACCTAAATCAAATGTCTGAATGACCTCCTCAGTGCAGTCAAGTTCTCTAGAGTCCTTCTAATGACCTGGTTACATTACTTAAGTGTTTTGAAGCACAAAAACATCTAAAAGCTGCAGGACATCAGCCCCCGAGGACTAGAGTTGCCGACTTTTGGTCTGGTACATAAATATGAGAATAAAATATGCTGTGGTTTGTGGTCTTAATGGGACAGAATTTAAAAAAGCTGATGGGAATACTTTTGCAAGGTCCTGTATTTGAAATAAAACTAAAACCTTGGCCCAAAAGGTGATTTATCTGAGAGTTGGTTTCCTGCAACCTTTAGATGTGTCTCTGTTTTAACACACCTTAAATAAATAATTAGATCATCCACAGGACTCTGTAGAACTTGACTGCCTGCTGAGAAGACAATTAAACCATTTGATTCAAGTGTTTTACCGAGAACATATCTAAATGTGGCAGTATTTCAGCCCTCAAGGAATGGAGTTTGACACACCTGAAAGTGATCAAATAAAATATAGCAGATCAAATATCACTTGGGAATCAACTAGGAGTCTTGTGGTAACTAAGTGTGGTGCTGGGTGATGGATGTTGGAAGGCTGCACTCTCTCCATTAGTGCTTCAAGCTTTAACTCAGGTATTTACTACAGCATTAGGATATACATTTCTCTGGAAACCAACTGTTTTGTTGCCTGGATGGAACTATGTCAGCAACCAGAATGATAGTACATCAAGATGGATTCAGAGACATTGCTTTGGAGCTGCCAAAATCACAACCAAAGCGGTTGTTGACATAATTGGTGTTTTTGTGCTAGTGTTCACCAGGCAATAATTGTGAACAAAGTTGATAAATTCTCACTAATGAGTTCAGGTATAATCTTCAGTTTTTTGGAAGGCATTTTGATCTTTACCAACGTCTCCCTGGAGACAATTACTTCCTGTGGTCTGGGTTGAACAAAACTCTGTCAGTATTTCAACAGTCGCAGTACAAATCCTGTTTGCCTGTTCCTATTGTCAGCTTTTGTTCTTTCAATTTGCAGCCTTACAATCTGCAGCTCTTTGAGCCAAGATAACCAAATACTGCTAAGATAACTTAATACAGAAAAAAGTTTCTTAAGAGTCACATTTAAAAAAACTGAAGTTAGAAATATATGCTTCTTCCCCTTCCACTGTTGTTTTGGGATTGATTTTATCTCCACAGGCCCTCCACCCATTAGAAGAACCCACTTATTGGATTGCAGGGGTGCTAGTGCCTATCTCATTAGGCAAAAGGCAGGATACACCTTAGACAAGTCAACAATCCATTGCAGGGCAACATAGAAACACATGGGACAAACAACCATTGACACACACACTCACACCAAAGTGAAATTTAGATAGACCAGTTAACCTAACAGTCATGTTTTTGGATTATAGAAGGAAGCCAGAGTAACTGGAGAGAACCCATGAATACACAGAACATGCAATGTCCATGCAAAAAGACCGTAGATTGGGATTTGAACCTAGGACCTTCTTGCTGCAAGGCAATGCAATAGTGCTACAAACTGTGCATCTCCCCAAGTCGGGCAATAGGTATTTTTAGTGCAACTCACAGCTTACCTGTGAACATGCAATAGGGTAAGAGGGATCTGGTAGTACAACATCTTGTGAAATGAAAACACCATTATTCCTCAAAGTAAAGTCTGTCTATCACAATCTAGATCTGATGTTTAAATCAGTACAATTATTCTTGGCCCTGGATATAAGGTTGAGTTCTTTAAACTTGGCACCCTGTCGCTTTAGTCCGGGAGTGTCAAACTTCTTTTCATTTCGGGCCACATGAAGATCATGAATGTCCTTAAAGGGCCTGTTGTAGCAGACTGTATTGATAAAACAACCCATGTGTCACGTGGGTGTGTGGAGAATGGACCCAAACGCACTCGCTGAAGGAAGGTGGAGGATGTTTATTAAAGGAGGTGATGATGATGGTGGTGGTGAAGAGGACGACGGCAGGAATGGAGAGACTGGACATCGGGCTGGAACGAAGAGGGCAGGAAGACGACACACCATGGGGATTGACAATTGCTACTGAAGGAGGACTACTAGGAGGAAGGAGGAAGGATGATCCGGCCGGGAGTGAAAGGAAGTGAGGGGTCTTAAAGGCAGGAGGTGAGTAGGATCAGGTGTGGATGATGAGACAGACAGGTGAAGACAATCAGGCAGGAATAGGGCAGCGTGACAGGACCCCCCCCCCTTTAAAGGTGGATTCCAGACACTGTGGAAAGAGTGAAAAAGAAAGGGAAGAGAAAAAAAACAAGCACCCTTGCCAGGGTGGGTGGAGGGGGCCCACGGAAGGAGGGCCCCGATGTCTCTTTGGGTACGCCCCTGGAAGTCTGGCGGACGGCCCCGGTGGCGGCCCCTGAGGACCTGGAGGTCGGGCGGACGGCCTCGGCGGCGTCCTCTGGCTGGACGGAGGTCGGGCGGACGGCCTCGGCGGCGGCCCCTGAGGACCTGGAGGTCGGGCGGACGGCCCCGGCGGCGTCCTCTGGCTGGACCGAGGTCGGGCGGACGGCCCCGGCGGCGTCCTCTGGCTGGACGGAGGTTGGGCGGACGGCCCCGGCGGCGTCCTCTGGCTGGACGGAGGTCGGGCGGACGGCCCTTAGGTCCTCTTCTGAGGGTCAGGTAGTGCCAAAGATGCCTGGCCGGTAAAGGTCGGCCGAGACAAAGAGAGTCTGGAGGCTCGGACGCCTCCTGAGACGGAGAGTCTGGAGGCTCGGACGCCTCCTGAGACGGAGAGTCTGGAGGCTCGGACGCCTCCTGAGACGGAGAGTCTGGAGGCTCGGACGCCTCCTCAGACGGAGAGTCTGGAGGCTCGGACGCCTCCTCAGACGGAGAGTCTGGAGGCTCGGACGCCTCCTGAGACGGAGAGTCTGGAGGCTCGGACGCCTCCTCAGACGACCGTTCTGGAAGCTTCAGCGACGGGGACGGGTCCTCCCTGACCCTCCCCGGGAGCTCCAGCGACGCATGGGGAAATGTCCATCGCTGGAGAGCCGCCGCTGTGACCGCCAGAAACACGGCAGCCACAACAACGGCGGGCTCTGGAGCTGGAATGGGCTCTGGAGCTGGAACGGGCTCATGGACTGGAACGGGCTCATGGACTGGAACGGGCTCATGGACTGGAGCTGGAACGGGATCTGGAGCTGGAACGGGCTCATGGACTGGAACGGGAACGGGCTCACGGACCGGAACGGGAACGGGCTCACGGACCGGAGCCGGAACTTCCCCGGGAGCGGCCCCACCTCGGCGGCGTCGCTGTCTGCGGCGAGGCGCTCCCCTGGAGCAGAGGTAGGCCGTCTTGTCCCCATAGTAAAACTCGAAGAGGTCCTCCTCCCTGATGTGAGGAGCCCCCGAAGAGCCAGCTGGAGGAGGGACAAAGACGGCGAGGGAGAGAACCGGCGGTGGGTGCCACGCGGAGATGGAGCCGACGTTGGTGGTCCGTGTGGCCGCGCCGCCCTGCTCCTCGCTCGCTGAAACGCCGGTTCGGCGGGTCCGTCGCCTACGGCCAGATGGTGGAGGCGGAGAGGGCGGACCGATCGTCTGGTCCAACGCCTCCTGGCGAATCCTCTCCGCCTCGCGCCGCAGATCGGCGAGCTCCCGGGCCGAGAAGACACTCTGGAAGTGAGGGAGCACTCCGAGGATCTCCCCGGCTCCGGAGACCCGCACAGGGAGGTGAGGAGAGGCAGCGAGTCTGGCCAGGTTAGCCCAGACGTCCTGGCGCAGGGCGGCGATCTCCTGGGCGAGTGCTGGGTCCATGTTTAAGGCCGGATCATTCTGTCACGTGGGTGTGTGGAGAATGGACCCAAACGCACTCGCTGAAGGAAGGTGGAGGATGTTTATTAAAGGAGGTGATGATGATGGTGGTGGTGAAGAGGACGACGGCAGGAATGGAGAGACTGGACATCGGGCTGGAACGAAGAGGGCAGGAAGACGACACACCATGGGGATTGACAATTGCTACTGAAGGAGGACTACTAGGAGGAAGGAGGAAGGATGATCCGGCCGGGAGTGAAAGGAAGTGAGGGGTCTTAAAGGCAGGAGGTGAGTAGGATCAGGTGTGGATGATGAGACAAACAGGTGAAGACAATCAGGCAGGAATAGGGCAGCGTGACACCATGAACAAACTGTAAACATAATAATAAATAGCTATCTGCATTCAATAAGTACTTACTGAAATAAAAGAAATGTTGAACATCTTTTCACATTGATGTAATTTGGCACTGTACAAATACAAACTGATTTGATTATTAAAATAATATTTAAGCACATGTTATCTTGAAGGTTCTATAAATGTGGCCCTCCAGACTCTAGAGGGCCACATAAATAGCTATAGAGGGTCGGATTTGGCCCTGCAGGCCTTGATTTTGACACATTGTTTTAGACTCATAACTAAACTAAGAAAGGACATAATTCTTGAGTTGTCCACTTGTACAACAGAGCAGTCTAATCAATATTCTGCTACATAGGCCTTCATGAATCCTCCAACACCTTAAAATATTTCTGTGCATTTTAGATTCTCAACAGAAAAAAAAACTGCGACAGAAAACATATGAACAATTTGTATGAACAACTGGCTGAGCATTAAGACTTGACGGTGCTAATGTTGGCGTCTGGTTCAAAGCTTCCTATCATTACTGAGCTAAATTGGCTATTTAACAGTTTTTGGTGAATCGGAACTGCAGAAATACTGTTTGGAAATATGTATGCATTAATTAGCTTAAGTGTATGTCATCACATTATTATTTGAAGCCTGCCCTTTGTCAGCTTGTTGGAACTTTTTTGTTTTTATTTGGTTTCTCTTTCTTTGCACACAGATGGTGTGCCGGCTTGAAACACGCTTATTTTCCTTTTAATTCGTCTTAATTGGCACAATATCGGGTCCGTTTCTCTACTGGCTTCTTCCTTGCTTGGCGGAACCGGAAGTGACATCACTGTCATGTTAAACTAAACTTATTATGTTTAGACTTTTTAATATCACTCAGATTTGAACATTATTAACTTTATAAACATATAAATGCTACAAAAAAATGAAGAGAGCAAAAAATAAAGCAATAATAAAATAATAAACTTGTAAAACGAACTTTCTATTATGTTAATAGTGCCACAGTGCCATCTTGTGCTCCAGTCTGGACGTGGTTCTGCGGCATTCAGTACCTTGTTAGCGGTTCTGGTTCACTCCCAGGGGCCGGTCCCTGTGCCTCGTCCAGGATCCTCTACGCCATGTCCAGGGTCCTCTATGCCACGTCATGGGTTTCAGCTTCCTGCTGAGGTCCCCTCAGTCGCTGCCAACCGCCCGATGCTGGTATGGTTCAGCTCCGCTGCAGACCTCTACACCGCAAGGTTCAGCTCCGCCGCCGGACTCCTAGGTCCCTGCTCTTTCATCGCCGGCGTCCCAGGTCCCTGCTCCTTCGTCGCAGGCCTCAGGACTGTCACCGTTTTTTGTTTGGACTCTTGTGTACTTCCTTTGTGCATTTAAACCCCTGTGTGTTCCCTGTCCTTTGTCGGATCGTCGTCGTGCGTTCATCGTGTTCACGTCCTGTCCTTGTCTCTGTGCTTCCTGAGTTTAGACCAGTTCTTAAATATGAGTGTTTCGCACTCGGAACATCACTCTGCGCCTGGGTCCTTCCTTAAAGATCACATTTTTGAGATTGATGCAAATTAAAAACAACATTTATGCCGTTGTTTCAGCAATAGAATGGTGGTTGCTAGTATAATGAGCAGGGAACAAAGATAGAAGTAACAGAATGCATATGGGTACATTCTAGGAATGTAAATAATGAAGATATTGATACACTGATATACACCGATATATCATTTTATTTCCCGATATTGATGACTGACAGAATCGCTATATAAAAAAAAAACAAATACGTTTTTTTATTTTTAGGATTTGAATGGAACCATTATTGATGTAGGTAGTTTGTGGCTGTTTTCACCTTCTTTGTTCCACTGGATCAACTACATCTAGTAATAAAACTGGATGTGTTAAAGTATTAAACGGGTTGGAGTGTTTAGAATGCTGTGACAGTGTTTCTATGGTTGAATTCAGTTTTAAAAATCAAAATATTATCTTACTCATATCGCATTATATCGTATCGTCTCCCCTGTATCGCTATTTATATCGTATTGCCAGATTTTTACCAATACACATCCCTAGAACAGTCATCTGTATTCTCAATTTGTCTCCACCCCAAGATTTTAAGATTGGGACTAAGGCTAATGCTAAGGCTATTATTCATGTAAACAGTCATGCAGTCATTTTTGTAAAGGTTACTGTTTAAGGATAGGTGTAAATATATGCAAATTTTACTTTGTATCAGTGAAATGTACGATATTTATTTAGTTTTCATGTACTCAACTCAGCTCTGAGTAATTTAATTTACAATTTTCTTTAATTACTTGCAATCATTGTAATCAACATTTAACCTGTCAGCTCTTTCTCAATGTTTTTAGATTCAAAGTGAGGCTTGAAAAACTACAATTAGGAGCCAAAACAGTTAAAATGTTACTGATTTGATGAAGGTATTTTTTTTTTGTATGTTTACTTTTACCAGAAGTGATTTGATTCCGGTAACAAAAAGCTGTCTTAAACTATGCCAAGCTTGTTGACCAAAATGTCAGGCTGATCAATAGTTTGAGGGGCTCCATGTTCCATGTTACAAGAACCATTGTGCATTATTGTGAAACTTTGGCCATGCTATACAAAGCTTACGTAAATCTTAAACAAGTCATTGAAAAAACTTTAAAATGCTTCAGATATCCTTGTATATTATTTCTGGAAATACTGTTTGGTTAAGTATTTATCTTTGGTCACCCAGACAAATCATGGAAGAGCTGTGTCTGAGTCTGCTTTTTTGAGTACATACAGTAGATCAACGATGCAACCCTCACCATTGTCCTAAACTTGCAAATGGCACTATAGTACACCGGATTTTGGTCATCTGTGACTCGCTTTTGAATTTTGATCTTGAGAAAGGAACAAATTATGTTCATGAAGGAAAGTATTTATAAATAAATAAATAAATAAATAAATAAATAAATAAATAAATAAATAAATAAATAAATAAATAAATAAATAAAACGGGTGTTGAAGATATCTAGCAGCAGACATGGAGCAGATGCAAGATTATCTTGCGAAAGAAGTCCAAACTCCCCAGGCAATGAAGAAGTCTGAAAGGGGAAAACATCTTTGATATGTGTACATGCCTGTGCAAGCTTGCAGAAGGAAAAGTATAAACTAGGCTTTAAGACAGTTTGCTAGATGACTGGTTTATGTTTACAAAGGACTCTTTTTGGCCAGTTAAGGTAAATTTTAGAACATGTACAAATCTATTTGAAAAACTCGCCTTAGAGCCAAATAATGATGCTGTGTTGTTCTATCTTTATATGTTACATCAAGTGGGGACAGAGAAAGCCTTCAGGAAATATGTTTTGAATGAATGTCTTTTTCCTGTACAACTGACAATAAAGAGCTCTATGATCATTCCACAAACTTGTTAACTTTGCTGTTTTCACTAAAGTATTTTTAGTTTTATTATTGTTTAATACATACGGTTCTACTTTTCTGCCTCATTGTAATGGTTTAATCCTGTCAGAGTTGTTTAGGTTTTAGCTTAAAGCTCAAGTTTCTCAGTGAGATGTGGAAGCACCTGTTGTGGTGAAACATTGTTTCCTGTGTGTTACATAAATATAGCACTGTAAGGATGTTAATAACCACAAGTACATCATGTGCACAATGTGCTGAAATTTTGCATTTACATTTTAATTGTACAATTTTACTAATTTGCAATGGGTTAATTTTTATTTAAAAATGAATGTTTGATAAAAATGTGTTGATAGAAGTAAGGATTCAATAATTATTGGGTTGAAGCCCAAATTCAGTTTACTGCTAAATAGACAGATTATTTTTTACTCTAACTAACAAGATTAGCAAGGAGGAAGGGTCAAACCCAAACGGTGATCCAGATCACCCCCAAAATCTACTCACTTCTTCCTGGTCCCACTGTGAACATTTCCTGAAATTTTTATCAAAATCGGTCAATGACTTTTGGAGTTATTTTGCTAACAGTCAGACAAACAAACACCGGATAAAACATAACCTCCTTGGCGGAGGTAAAAATATACTTGCATAGAACATGGCATAGCTTCTGTACTACGGAAGCCCTGAAAGGCAACAGAGGAAAAACCCATTTTCTAAGTCTGACAAACTTTTCTTTATATCTGGACTATTACGGAGCCCCTAAGGGGACATGAGCAGAATACAAAGTTGGTTTCTTGTGCCCACCACTTACTATCTCGTGTGCACCAGTTACTTTCTTGTGCGTACCGCTTACTATCTCGTGCGCACCAGTTACTTTCTTGTGCGCAGCACTTACTATCTTGTGTGCACCACTTACTATCTCGTGCGCACCAGTTACTTTCTTGTGCGTACCGCTTACTATCTCGTGTGCACCACTTACTATCTCGTGCGCACCAGTTACTTTCTTTTGCGCACCACTTACTACCTCGTGCGCACCTCCTACTATGTCGTGCGCACCAGTTAGTTTCTTGTGTGCACCACTTACTATCTCGTGCGCACCAGTTACTTTCTTGTGCACACCACTTACTATCTCGTGCGCACCACTTACTATCTCGTGCGCACCACTTACTTTCTTGTGCACACCACTTACTATCTCGTGCGCACCAGTTACTTTCTTGTGCACACCACTTACTATCTCGTGCGCACCACTTACTATCTCGTGCGCACCAGTTACTTTCTTTTGCACACCACTTACTATCTTGTGCACACCACTTACTATCTCGTGCGCACCACTTACTATCTCGTGCGCACCAGTTACTTTCTTTTGCGCACCACTTACTATCTCGTGCGCACCACTTACTATCACTTAGTAACTCGTGGGCACTACATACTTTCTTGAACAAAAAAAAGGGCATCAGTTTATTTGTTTTTATTGTTTTTCATGCATTCACTTTTTGTAACTAAAGGAATTTTCCTTCCACTTTAGAAACGGTTTTGGTAAAAAGGATGTATTATGGTTCTCTCTTGCTTGGTGACAAAACTCCACTTCCAAGCTAATGCAATCCATTTTTCTCTAATATTCGAGTTTAGTTTCCTTGAGTCACAGAATATAAAATAAGATTTTAACCTTAAGTTAAAATGAAAATGTTTGTTAGTTGCAATAACTTCCTGATAGTATGGCTCTCATGTGGAATTTAGTTGTATTACTGTCATTATTACTCTATTACCTAATAAAATGATAGAGCAACTTTTTGGCCACTCATATTCTGAAATAAGGGAAATTCATGCAGCACCAGAGAACTCCAATTTACTTCACGTGTCATGTAAAATAACTTTGGGCAAATGTCTGATTTGCTGTTTACATCCAATGATAGTTTCTGTTCTCTATTGATGTGAACAGAACCCTGTAACTGTTTCCATTCATTGATTAGTTTTAAAACAACAAAAAAGTGTATTTAAATTATACGTTTAGACTTCTTTTTTCTCCAGAAAATGAATAATATTGCTTTTTAAACAAAATTAATGAAGATGTTTTACACTAAACAGAAGGAGAAAAAAAGCAATTTTAACAACCAAAACTGTATTATGTCATTCCATATCAAATACATCAGAGAAATTACATCCAATTCTTCACAAAGTGTAGCTAATTGTGGACGAGTAAATTTTTGGAGAGGATTTTGTATTGGTGTTTCACACAGTGGTAACCACCATGGTACACAATGATTGATACTCATACAGAAACTTTCCCCTGATTTGTTGAACTGGTCATACTTTTGTGTCAATATATTTACATTTGAATTATGGGGGAATTTATATGGAAATTTCAAACAACATGCATTTCAAACTATTAAGATTCCACTAATCACGTTACAAAATGATTTTATATTATTTAATTAAATTATATAATTTAAGTTTTAACAACAGTTTTCACAGCAAACATAATCTCAAGGCACTTCAAACACAGTAATTTCTTTGTCATTTTATATTAAATTAAATTCGGATTTTTTTGTGTCCTTATTTAATGAGATAAAAAGCTATTTAAAAGTGCCCACATCAAATCAATCTTATTCAAATCCATTTACATATAGTCCAGTCCAACAAGATATGGATGATCATAAATAGCCTTTAGTAAAAAGTTGTCTTTCTGAAAAAGGAACTGTTAAAATTGAATTCTACAAGGTATTTATTTCTTAGATTAAGTTTATGTAATAGGATTTGGCTTCTGTATACACTCAAGCTCTGCACAAAAACGACTCCCTGAACATGACAACTGTTGCTGCTTTCATTAACCAAAGACTTAGGATTTAACTTACTGTTTTTACAGTTTGTTAATTTCTTGATAATTTGACTTTTTCCTAATATTTCCTCAGATTTTTATAAATATTCTTACAAAGTGAAAACAAAAAAGTCATACAAAAGTATACAAACTTGTTTTTCCCTTTATTTTTACAAGCCAAAGCCAAGTTCTCTTTCCATGACTTTGTAGTTTCCACGACTTTGTAGTTTCCACATGTGTACTGCAGTACAAAATGCCTCAGCATGTGTAGTTTGAAGCTGTAAATTGTAATGTTAGTGCAATACGTACTGTATGTAAAAATACTGGTTGTGTCATACTTTATTTCAGAAAGGAGGTTTTTGTCACAGAGTCAATCAGTGTGGTTACCATTGTACACAGCAAAACAGTCCAATACAGAAACTCCTCCCTTCACACTGACTTGGATTTAGCAATTCATCTTTTATTTAAATTGTGGTGTTTCCAATTTAGGCAGTTATTTTAGATTTAAAACAAAAATCTTACAACAACAATAGAGAAACCGTATGACAATGACAGAAAAGAAATGTATATTAAAATGTATAAAAACATTGACAATTTGTAAGTTTATTGGGAGAGTGACTCTTATAGCTTAAAAAAAAAACTAAGTATGATTTGTAAAGTGATCGTTCATTTTTCTCATGCTTTCTAAGTAGCAGGAGGTTTTTGTCACAGAAGACACTGTGGCTGTTATAGTACACCGTGACACAACTCTGGACAAAAGCACCCCAGTGTACAGTGGCTATAACAATCTGAATATGACCATATAATTTAAAGCATTGTAACAATTTTATTATTCAGAAGAAATGTTTCACAAACATCAAAAAAGCCCCCAACTAAGACAGTTTGATCTTATTGTTGTTGTTAATGGAGTTAGTTTTGTAGATGTGTTTGACGTGTATTGTTTTGAATGAGTTGTATATGTATCGTTTATGTTTTTGTTAGGATCGCCTTGATAATAGTTTCAAGAATATAAAAAGCCGTATTTCCTATTTGATGCAAGATTTGACATTGCCAGTTTTACTATTGTATCATACACACCACAAATGTTTAAGCTAAATATAAGAAAGTGAAAGGTTGGCAGTAATATTAAACTTTCCTAAAACTGTAATGAAAAAAAAGATCAAACTGGTGAGCTAGAAGTATTGATTTTATTATCAAATAGATTTGTTAAACTATTTAATTAATGATTTGATTAGCTGTGTGTGTGTGTGTGTGTGTGTGTGTGTGTGTGTGCGTGTGTGTGGTATCATTTTGTGGCACAGTGTGTCTATGTACGTTGTTCCTTTATCTTGTTGAATTTTGTTTGTTTTTTTATGCTAGAAAGTGATTGGGACCAAGATCCTTGACACTCACACAAGTTCTGTTGTGTAGTTATTTGTAACTGTATCTTATGTAAAAGTGGTTGAAGTAGGGATGTTTTCAATAAAGGTTATATAGGCAATACTCAAAAATCCAGAACTCAGTCTGCACCTGGAATGTGTGCCAAGTCAATCGAGACGGTGTCTACATCTTAGTTTTAGGGACACTCAGCTGGGCCTCACCTAGCAGCATATGGAGAGACCTGACCACAGCACACCTCAACACACCACAACAACACCAGTCATACATAATTTCAATGATAAAACAAAGCATTTACTTTTTACCCGGAGAACAACTCTTCCTGTAGTTGTTGTTCACAAACGATTAATTTGAACTCAAAGAAAACACTTTATGAACTGAGTTATGAATGGGACATATCAAAACAAAGAGCCAGGGTAACCTTTGCGTATCACATAAGAAAACATCTCCCTGTGTAAAGATCCTCAGCAGAGCAATATGCATGTTTACTGAAGAGTTTGTGCATGCATTTGTGTTAAGTCAGATAGTCCATGATAAATGATAAAGCCATACAAAAGAAAAACAACAAATATTTTTGCTAAGTTAGGACACAATCACACAACTGTTGTAGATCATGTAATACAGAAGAAACATAACGATATTTTAGCTCATAGTTGGTTTTTATTTCCCTAAATGGTTTCTGTACTCCTTTTATAAGGAAAACATAAATTCGTTTTTAAATAAAAAAACAACAACCTTGCATAGCGGTTTTAAGAGCTTTGTTAAAACATTAAATTAATCCCAATGAATGTGGGTTATTTCTATATTAGGCTGTCCGTTTTTGTTACATGATGTATCACTGTGGCCGCTACTGTAGTATACACTGTGGCTCAACACTGTACAGAAACTTCTCTCTGAGCCCCCCCAACTGATTTACCCATATTTTTAACTGAGGTATAAAGTTTATTTTAAGCTTCCTTCAAAATAGAGGTTTTATGCTTTAAGGAAAAAAATAAAATAGAGTTGTTTACTGTCCAAAACAAATGTATGAAAAAAGTCTTATTAGTTTTGTAAATTGTGATAAAATTTAATAAAATGGATTTGCTTATTATTAGTTTTTACTGGCCTTTTGTGTAGTAAAGAAATCAAACCAATTTACCATGACTAACAGACAGAAAGCAGGGAAAATTGAAAGGATATAAAGAGAAATGGGAAAGGTCTGGCAAATTATCAAGACATGTTAGCAATTTGACTCAATAAGGGTTACTAATTATCTGACTGTAGAAAACTAGTCTAAAATTCATTTGTGCTCCCTGTGAATTGCATAACTTCATTGTATTTCTTTTACTGATTCTATTACATTGTTACTTCTTACTTAAATAATGGACTTTATTAAATCATCATATTTTAAATTATGAAAAACTATAAGTTTTGTTCCACTGAATCAAGTCATACATTATTTAAACCTTTATATTTTTGTATGTAAGATGAAAGTCAAGTTAAATATATATTTTTTTCTTATTAATATTACCTTTTAGCAACAATGCATACTATTTGATATCAACAATAAGTACTGCAGACAGAAATGTTTCATTATCTGGATCCAGTCTTTTATCAGTTCCTAGAGTCAGAACCAGGCATGGAGAAGCTGCGTTCAACTTTTATTCTCCACATGTCTGGAACAAACTCCCAGAAAGCCTCAGAACCGCGGAAACACTCACTTTATTTAAATCCAGATTAAAGACCCACTTGTTCTCAGTTGCTTTTGATTAGGTTTTTATTCTAAGTTAAATCTGCACAGCTTCTTTAAAGATATATGTTTTTTGGGGGGGTTCATTTTAAATCATGCTTTTTATGCCTGTACTTTTGCTTTTTCTGCACCCTGCTGTAATGATTTTGATGTTTTATGTAAAGCACTTTGAATTGTCCTGTAACATGAATTGTGCTATACAAATAAACTTGCCTTGCCTTGCCTTACTCCCTGCAAACTGTGTTTAGATTGTTGAACAGACTAGAACCTCACCTCCAACTGAAGTTCATAGTCATATTTTGTAGTGTGGGCAGAAACAATGCATCCTCATTGCAACCCTGAAAATGCTAATTGATTTTCTTTTAATAGTTTCTGTTGCTATCATTTATTCATAAACCATTATACAATTATTTCAACACACAATCCAACCCATTTCCAGATGGCAGCTTAAAATTCTTTATGGTCTGGTTCAATGTTTTGTGTATGGGCCAACATTTTGTTCGTTGAAGGCAATGAAAAATATTAACTTATTGTCCATCTCCAACCGAAGCTGGGTATTTAGAAGAAATAATGCAAAATCAAACCTATTCAAACCATTTTTTTGTTTGAAGGAGCTTTATGTATCGCTTTATTCTGGTACTTTTTATAGCACATTGCAAAGTTGTGTATAATAGTGTTTTAAAAAGTTTGACAAACCTGTTTTATAAATTGTAAGATAGTTCAATTAATACGTTTGAATCATGGACAGATTTACACTTTTCTAAAGTTTTGCCTTAAAATGGGTTTTTGTATTGCCATTTATCACTGTGGCCGCTACCCCACACAGTGACATATGGCCGTTCAAAAACCATCCATCCGTCATCTTTATCTGTCCATCATTTGCAGGGCATGGGGGGGGGGGGGGGGGGGGGGTTGTTAAAGGGCGAGAGGCGGGCTAAACCCTGGACAGCTCCCCAGTCCATTCAAAAACCTTCACATGAAACATTGCACTCTTCAGTGGTTGGCACATTTAGCTATGAGAAAATTAAAGTGTGTAATCACTACAAAAAAAGCCTAAGCCTATTTAATACTTTAAAAACAAAGCTGCATTTATTGCAACAAGCAATCAACAATAATTTATATAAACAACTTAAAGTTACATTTGGGATTTTAAATTGCATCTAAAAATTTTTGGGGGAATTATGAATTGTTCAATGGTAGGACTCATAATCTGAATTTGCCACTTATTTTATGTTTATCGTTTATTCATATGTCATTACTTGTCATCTTTCTTGTTTGTTTTTTTGGTTTCCACTTTTTAAGTAATTAATTTTAGCTCTCCCTAAAATTATGGTCAGAAACCTTTTATGGATATAGTTCATTAAACGTTTTGCATAAAACCTATAACGCCTCAAAATGCAACAAAATACCACCACAACTTTATTATATTTCTTTTTCATCACATAGATTACATTGACTGACTGATTAAGTTGTTTTTTCAAATACTCTATTTGTGGGGAGGATTTTGTATTGGTATTTCCCACCGTGGTAGCTGCTATAATACACAGTGATCCACACTCCACATACAAAAACATTTGCCTGTTCAATTGGTCATATCTCGTCTGTGTTATCAAGCATTACAGGCGTTACAGGTGGATCATTGGTAAAGTATTTGTATATTTTTCTTTCAGTTACAGGATATCATTGTCCCAGAGAATATTAATGTGGTAGTCATAGTACACTGTGAAACAGCCTAAAGCAAAGTCTCCTCCCTTTACACTGGGTCCAATATTCCTGTTACACATTTACTTTTGAATACAGTTCTTAATTATTAATAATTCTTTTTTGTTAAAATATTTGATCCAAAATTAAACAAACTGTAAAAATGTTATGAAAAAAACAATTTAGAAAACGCCATTAAAATGGGTACAAACATGTTCTTGTTGCTGTAAGAAACTGGAACAGTTTGGTTTTTAGAGTGGCGGGATGTTTTTGTCACAGAGCTCGTCACTGTGGCTGTCATACTGCACTGTGACATAACCCTGGACAAAAATCCCACCTGCAAGTTGTCACATTTATTGTAACATTTTTTGTATTGTTGACATCAAACTTTACACATCAAACATCAAGGAGATCTACATATGATTCAGTAAAATCTAACAATTTTTATTTTCTGTACATTTATTATTGAATGTATGGATTTAAGCTGCAATACTTTAACCAGATTTAAGAAATGTGATGTCTTCATGGCTTTAGATATCTGATGTTGTAACTTCATATCTGGAATAATCTGCCTGAGGAGATGAGGTCCTCAGACTCCATCTCCTGTTTTAAATGTCTTCTTTAAACATAAAACTTTGTTAAATGATTTTTTTCAAAAATAACTATCATTTGAATTAGTTTTTTATTTATTTATATATTGTGGATATGTTTCATGAAAGTTTCCAGGGTTGTGTGTGTTTTGTGTTCTACTGCCCTGTAGATCACGCGTTAAAGTTGTTCTTTACGATTAAATAATACATTTAGTGATTAAATAATACATTTAGTGATTAAATCCGCTCTCTTGAAAAATCATAATTAAAATTTTTTTAATCTACAAAAGTATTTGCCCAAAACAGGTTTTTGTACTACCATTTATTACTGTGGCTACTCTCCCACAGTGACTTGTGGCCCTTCAAAATCCTAAACATGTAATACTGCCCCGTTCACCAGTTGCATTTTATTTGTTGTTGTGTAAATTCAGTAAAAGACCATGAGCAAGCTTTAGTAAACTTCTTTTTGTGCTTTGGCTTTCTTTCCAAATATGTATTGTTATAGGGCTGTATGGTGGTGCTGTTAGAAGCATTGTTGTCTTGCAGCAAAAGGTCCTAGGTTCGAATCCCGGAATCAATCAGTCAATCAATCAATTAAAATTTTTTTGTTTATAAAGGCGCTTTTCATACACTAAATGCAACTCAAAGAAAATTACCCCCCAAAGACCACATTCCCATCCCTCCCCTACATTGTGGACTGGTGACCTGTCCAGATGTACCCCACTTTTTCCTCAATGACCACTGGAGACGGATACCAAATATTTTTGCAATATGGCATTTATTTACATTATATTTTGTTTATTCTTGAAAAGTCTGTTATCTAGACCTTCTAAAACTCTGTTCAAAAAATTTTAAAAGTACTTTCTGTTGAAAACTGAGGAGGTGAACAGAAAATGTGCAATTTAAAAGACACTTTGATTTCGAAGGCTTTTGTACTGCTAGTTTGCATTGTGGTTACCACTCCATACACAGTGACGTGTTGCCATACAAAAACATTGACTGGGATACTGGGTGCCATTAGTTTCTGTTTATTCAAAAAAAGTATAGATAATATTAGTTTTCTGTCTTTGTATTAAATACTTTTTATAACATCCATCCGTCTATCCTTCCGTTAATTTTCTTTCGCTTATCTGGGATCGGGTTGTGGGGGCAGCAGTTTAAGCAGGGAGACCTAGACTTCCCTCTCAATAGCCAATTGGGCCAGCTCCTCGGGGGGAATCTCAAGGCGTTCCCAGGCCAGCCGAGAAACATAGTCCCTCCAGCGTGTCCTGGGTCTTCTTCTGAGTCTCCTCCTGATGACTCCTATCAAAATGTTTTTATATAATCATGAGTGACTAGTTTTCTTTTCAGCTGATTGAGGTTTTTGTCACAGCATGTATCACTAATAATAATTAATTTTCATAAAGTGAATACTGAACATCTCTCTGCAGTATTAACCAGAGACATTGTTTTGGATGGAAAGGTTTTCTATTTTTATATTTATATCAATAAATATTTCTAATTCCCAAAACAAAATGCAAATTTATAAACAGAAAACATATATTTTGTTCTACATCAAGTATATTCATCAGAGGATTAGGAAGAGATGGATTATGTATTGCTTTTTCATACTGTGGTAGCTGCCATATACAGTACACACAGATACACAGTCATCCAAAAACCCTGCCTACTTCCAACAGTGTTTCATGTTCATTATTATGTACTTATGAATTAATAAGATTTGTATATATATATTTTGTTAATTTAATGGTTATTAAGTGACAGTGAAGTTTTTTTTTTGGTAAACATTTGATTCTTAGTGATTTACACTTGTTTAGGTTCTAGGTCTTATTTGCTGACTTTTAATTTACTTTTGGAAAGTTTTGTCTTATTTGTTTTGTTTAATATTAAGTACTTACAAGTTGTTTACCATATTTATGTACTACAAAGTGCTTAAAAATATAGCCTTTGAATTCATTTCTGAAAACTGAATAAACTGAAAACCGAATAGTTTGTTTTGATTCAAATCAGTTTATGTGCAACACGCCATTTCATAGACAATATTATCTCAAGGCACTGCAGGACACAATAAGGAAAAACGAATGTGGATAACTTATGGCTAATATGGCAATTCCATGCATTTAAATCCAGTTATACATAATGCACTTCAGTTCTTTTCTTCGTAGAGGTCAATACATTTTTTTTGTTAAAGGACCACGTTTTTGTAACATTGTGGTCTCTGTGGACTGTAGTGTAGCATTTAGCATTTCATTATTAAAAAAAATATATCCCTTTGTAAACTGATGGAATAGTTTAATGCTGTTTTATATTCTACTTCTTCGTAAACTATAAAGCTGTTTAAAAGCTTAATAACAACAACAACAACAGCAATTCCAATAATATTAATAATAATATTAATAATAATATGTTTTATTGTTATTATTTTCAATGTCTATAGATATAATACTTCAAAGCATGTTTTTGTATTGCTATTTATTACTGTGGCTGCTGACTCACAGTGAGTCGAGGCCATTCAAAAACTCTGTCATGAAATACTGCACACTTCAATAACTTTTGGACTTGTTGCTGTATACATTTAGTGTACACCATGAGAAGCTTTTAATGAGGTTTAAACCTTAATAACTTTTACTTATTTGTAATCAGTTTTATTGAATTCGGTAAAATTTTTTTAGCTGTGGCACATGCATGCTTGTGTTTTTCTGAAGTTCAGTATCAGTAAGTGTGACTGTATATTATTATAGTATAACCATCAGCTCAGCAATATATTACATGTGATTTATTTTTTTTACTACAAGTAAACGAGACACATATAATTCTCAGAGTGTATTGAATTACAATTTTACGACATGGAGTGTGCAATGATTGAGTTCAAAGTTGGACAGTCAAACGTCTACTTCACCATGCTCAGTAAGATCAAACACAGGTGATAAGTTTGAATAAAGATTAAGATTCCTTTTAATGATGTGGAAACACGGAGACAGTTGGGTGCTATTATTAATTTTCTTCATAAGAGGGTTTTGAAAGATGACTCGCTTCCTCTGATTGGCAGTCATTTATATTTTTGCTAATATTCTATTCCTTTGCGTGGTCACTTTAATGTGTCTGGCATGCAGCCACCCACAGCATTTGTATTGTGATGTACACAGAGACCTGCAGATGGAAGCACAAGCAAGGATTTATTTATGTGACACTAACTCACCTTTATGCACAAAAAACTCCCAGATAATTGACACTTCCTAATAAATTTTTTTTAATTGTTCTGCTTTTTATCAATCATGCTAAGGTCTCTGACTATGGGTTCAATATCATGCCACAGACGATCTGTGCGTGCAAAAAGATTGTGCATTTGTGCAAAAAGATTTTGCATATAAAAAGATGTTTTGTAGTTGTATAAAACAAGTTGTGCTTGTAAATAAAATCTGAACTCGCAGAAACATTTTGTGGCTGTGCAAGAAACCTTTGTCTGCAGAAATATAATTTGCAAACATGTAGATCAGTTTCGTAGTGGTGTTTTGTTTTTCTGTGTGTGCAAATTAAATTTGTACCCGTAAAAGTTTCGCCATACAGAAAATCTGTACGAGTCAGACATCTCGGGCTCGTGTGCAACACTGCACTGCACCTATGAGCTCACAAAACAAAAACCTACAACCACAAAACGTTTTTACAGATTGAAGGCCAGTCAAATTCGTGCCACTAACGGTCAACCAGGAGACTGTATACTGGCGAGCCAAACAGCCAATGACAGATGAAGACGTCTCTTAGGGGAAATAGAAGAAGAAGCTCCGAAAAGTTAGAAAAGTATTCACAGATTCGGGTTTTGTGGATCAATAACTTACCATCGGAGCATTGCTTTTACAAAATCGACACATCAGTGCAATCACAGCAAGGTGGACTGCGAGCTACAATCATATTTTACTTTAAAACGAGCCGTCCTCCGCACGGGGAGACTTGCATTACCCTCTATGCAGAGCCGATATATATATATATATATATATATATATATATATATATATATATATATATATATATATATATAGTAAGATCAATGGACAGGGGTTTATATTTGCTGTGTTTATATATATATATATATATATATATATATATATATATATATATATATATATATATATATGTATAAGGGCAGATGTGCATATTGCTTCAAGGAAATGTATTTATAGTTTTAATACAGAGTTTCACTTCAGCAGGTGTGGTATCAGGGGTGCAAGTAGGAAGGGTTAGTAAGTTGGTTTGTAAAGAAAGTGTTTGAAGATATAAAAGAACAAAAGAAAATGCAGGGAAAAATAAAAAAATGTACTGACATTTGCAAAATGCCAAGTATATTTTGTATAATTCTCAGTTTTATATGATATTTTGTGTTTATACAGAAACAATGCAAAGTAGGCCTACTCAGCATGAATGTAAGAAAATTTTTCTTTGGTTGTCATATGTTCCCCTTCAAACAACCAAAAATCTACACTACAGACACGAAATGTTTTTTTTTTTTTTTTGTGCTGTTTCCTTTTTTTTTTACGTGTCCTGTTTGGCAGTGTGGAGCTCAGAATTGGTCTCTGAGTACCAAATAGAAGCCCAACAGATTTAATTTCACAAGTGGAGCACTACAGCTTTTGCTATAGTCCTCCACTTGATATATATGTGTGAGAAATATTTATTATGAATTGTTGTGGGTTTTATTTTCTGATGTTATGGACACGGAGACAGAAAACAAAGGGGAAGAAAGAAAGAAAATGAAGAAGAGAGGTAGGAAAAAAAAGTCAAGAGAGAGGGTGAGTTGAGAATATATAAGACAGGAAGGGGAACAAAGAAAACACAGGAAAACATCAACGTCTGCCTCCATACCCGCAGGACAGCAGAGAGAGGAAAAAAAAGGCACATTGACAAAACAAAAAAAACAAAAAAACAATTTGAACTAAGACCTACACAACCACATCACAGAAGAATGGATGTAAAAATACAAAAACAATGTCACTGAAAAGCTCATGGTACAGAGTAATCAAGACCTAGTAATGATAACATCAGCCCAAGAATGTATCTGTAAACGCCGGAGTCCCCACACCTATGTGTGTGTGTGAGTTTGCTGGTGCATATAAGGTTTCTCCATACGAGTGTTCGATAGCTGGTGTGAGGAGCTATTGATCGGTCTCCCAGGAATCAATGCAGACATGAAGGAGATCGGAGCCACAGACGTCCAAGGGACCCTCAGAACCCATGAGCCCCAGGCGGACCAGCGCAGGGCTGACTGCATCCCCCAAGAGAGGAGCAGAGGAGAACCCCAGGGAACATCTAGCGGCTACTATGCAGGGGCCGGGGGGGGCCGCAGTGACAAGCCCATGGGCTCCGCAGGCAATTGGCTACGCCAGGGCGGGCCCAGCCATGGACCCGGAGACCTGGGGCCCAGGGGGGCCCAACCAACCAGCAGGGACCCGACCAGGGATCAGCCGACGAGGGGTCCCTGCCACCGCCGCCACCCCAGGCCAATTCCCACCACTAAAATCCCAGCGCCCCACCCCTGCCCCAGGTTGGGGCGCCCCACCGATACCTGCAGTGGACAGACAACATCCCCAGCCAGCACATGGACCCCAAGTTGTACCAGTTCCTGAATCCTGATCAACGCATAGCTCCGAGACCAGGCATCCAACCAAGGCCAGTCAAACCTACCAATGAACTGACCACGCACAAAACGTACAGAACTAATAGTAACTAACTAGTTACTAACTAACTAACTAGTACTACTACTAACTAACTAGTAACTAACTAGTTACTAGTTAGTAGTTACTAACTAGTAACTAATAGTAAAATTTAGACCCAGGCCGCCACGGGATAGCGGAAATGGAAACCCCTCCTTGCACCCCAGTGACTTGCCCATGCCCCAAGACCCTATATGAGTTGTAAAGTGATGTAGAGGATGGACAGAGGTGTTTGGGGATGAGGAGGGAAGGACTGGGAGGCAAAATGCCTTCCCAGGGAGCCAGCTCCCCCACTGACTTCAATAGGCACCGCTGTTCACCAAGATCCACTAGGGGAGGGAGGCCTTGGCACGTTCAACTCGGGACCCGTGGCTGCAGCACCACCAAGCCCCATGGATCCCAAGGCAGTCCCCCCAGTCCCATCCCAGAAGACAGCTATACCCACCCCGACATTCGCTCTACTATCAGAACACAAAAACACTAGACACCCTGGTTGAGTTCAGCCCCCTCCTCCTGCACACCCCTCCCCCCGTCCAAGTGCACCCAATAGGCGGAGAGGACCTGTAGCTATATAATAACAGCCTCCCCCCCAAAAAGGAGGCCCCCAGCGCCACCCACGCATCAAAGGACTCCAGGCCCAAAACCCTGGCAACATACCTACCCAGACCGGCAGCAAACGGATGCCCCAGGCGGCCAACCAACCAGGCCAACATCCACCCCACTATTCCGTGGCCGATACCCAGGCCTTGCAGAGCAACCACTGCTGTCCAGTGGCTCAGCAAGCAACCAAATCCAATGCCCCACTCACCCGCCCCGCACATCCATTACCCGGCCAGTCCACCAGCAAATCTGACCAACCCCGGTCAAACGCCCGACCCCAGCACCCCAGTGCACAAAGACACAGACCCAAGAGCCAAGTCCAATGCCAGAAAGACTGATCAGACCCAGAAACGCCGCCCAGCCACCGCAACCACCACCCCGACACCCCAAAAAGCAAACAAGGCAAGACGCCATACAGAAACCGTCGATGACAATCGGCCCAGAGAAAAAAAGAGAAGCGGCAGCACATGCCAGCACATATACGACAAAACCACCCCTACTAAGTGATGGAGCCGATCAAAGAAGCCCAGAGAGATGTGAAGGCAGAGGCCGTCTCAAGACCGATGTGGTCCAACAAGAGATCTCTCTACTGATTAATATTAAGAGCCTTTTTATTTTTACCAGTCCATGAGGATAGTTTTCTTAGCGAGGCATAAGGCAACCATTAGTTTTGTGCTGTTTATGATAATGACATTTTCTTATCTGATTACTGAATTACAAACAGTAAATTGAAAAATGTTTTGGAGCCAGAAGACTAAAAAAAAGAAACAGAAAATAAATAGGTAAATAATAAAATATCTAAAGCTTTTATTTATGTACATTGGCAGACAGAGAAAATGTAATTTGTCCATTACTGCAAAGCCCCCATTTCTTCTCTTTTTTTTATACTTTACAAGAATTGTTAAAACTGAAGGCACATTTAAAGAATTGGACATGTCTCTCTCACCCTCTGCGAGCCTGCTGCAGTGAGCTTTCGTCGGTGCAATGGAGCTACATGTTTCAGCACCCAAGCTGACGAAGAAGTATAAACTAGGCTTTCCACACAGGAAAATAAATTGAATTAAAACAACTCATTTAGCAGTTTTTGCCATGGTCCAGAAGGAAACAGTGTTTCAGAGGACCCAAAATGGGTTTTGTTTAAAAATGGGTTCCAGAATGGAAATTTTGCATTGGTGTATTTGTGTGGCAGGCAAAGACACATCTTTTATGAAAATACTGATGTATTAATCCAACATGACCTGTAACACTAAATGCCTCATTCATAGAACCGACAATGGCAGATTATATGTTCGGGATTGTGCTGCAGCTTCCACAGAACCTTTAAGTGGCTTCTGTGGCAGCTGCAGACAGTTCCAACAACATCAGAAAGCAAAATCCAACAGCACGTGCTTCCAAGAGACTGCTTTAAACTTTGATTCATGTCTTTCAAAGATGCTTTTGTGAAATCTTCTTCAGTCCTGTGGGGCACGCTTTGATGGAAAAATATATTTTAATTACTCTTGGATTAAAAACTCATATAACTGACAATAACTTGTCTTAAAAGATTTAAGGTGTTTTTTAATGCAACTTATTTGCGTTCCAAAATGTAGTACTATATTTACCTCTTCTTTTTCTTTCTTAAAAAATATATACAAACTCCATTAAAAATGCTGACAAAAAAAGCTCATTCAGAATGTAATATCCTCATCTGTCTTTATGTAAACTATTTCAGTGTTTATTATCCAAATATACTACAGACGACAGACGACTTTTGAGGAAGTTCATCTCTGGTAGTTTGTGCAAATATTTAACTAAGGGCCCCAGAGGTACAGAGACACATTTAAATTTGTGTCTAAAAATGATGCTTAGAAAACCTATGAAACTCCAACACTTAACTGACAAAGAAATGGTTTGTTAGGTTTCTAATTGCAAACTGAAGTTGTTTTGAAAATAATTTCAGACATCATGTAACAAATGAAAACTGTGAAAATAACATACTTTACACTTAATTCTAAACACAAGTTTAGTTCACATTATTATTTGGGATTCCTAAAATAATCTTATACAAATACTCTCCGAAACAGGTGGTTTCAAAGGACCATGGTGTCATGATCCCTGGGTGCTTTGGATTTCATTTGTGTTTCGGTTTTGATCATTTCCTTGTTCATTTACTTTCTTAGATATTTCTATATTAGTTAATTCTTTTGTATTAGTTTATTTTTTGTTAATATTGTTTTTGTGCTTTTAGATTTTGTTGTAAAAGCACAGTGTTGGCACAGTATTAGTGTTAATCTTCACTTGATTTGTAACTTATCTGAGTCAGAATTCACCTCTCTGTGTTTGTCATTCACCTTTCCTCCTGCTGCCAGCTTGCTCCCTTTCACAGCTGTCATCTATCACCGGATTCTGCTCTGTTCCCATTTGCCTGTGATTAGTCAGATAGGGCAAAATTATACTTTTGGACCTAAAGAGGAACGATGAAGAGTCAGCACAAAGCTTCAGTTAATACAGCTAAAAAAGATTGATCAGGCCCAACATCTAAGTGTAGTAATGGACTCAGACCTGAGCCTCCAGAGTCACATAAAGGCAATAACAAGGTCAGTCTTCTATAACCTGAAGAACACTTCTAGGATTAAAGGACTGATGTCGCAACAGGACTTTGAAAAACTCATCCATGCGTTTATCTTTAGTTGGATTGATTACTGCAACGGCATCTTCACAGGTCTGCCTAAAGAGTCAATCAGACAGCTGAAGCTGATCTAGAACACTGCTGTTCTCGTCCTCACAAGAACCAGGAAAGTAGAGCACATCACCCAGTTCTAAAGTCCTCACACTGGCTCCCTGTAGCTCAGAGAATAGACTTCTAAATACTTCTACTAGTTTATAAATCATTGAATGGCCTAGCGACAAAGTATCTTGAAGATCTACTGTCACGATACCAACCCACCAGACCACTCAGGTCCTCTAATTCCAGTCTACTCAACATCCCTAGTAATAGAAACAAATATGGAGAAGCAGCTTTCAGTTTCTATGCTCCTCTAATATGGAACAAACTTCCAGACAACTGCAAAACTGCTGAAACACTGAGTTATTTTAAATCACAGCTAAAAAACTATCAGTTTTGAGCTGCCTTTGAGTAATGTTTTCATGTATCATATGTTTTGTGTGTGGTTCATGCTTTATTCATGTTTTTACTTTATCCTAAATTCATGTAATGTTTTTAAGTTTCTAATGCTTTGTCTGTGTTTTATTGCTATTTTTACTTTATCCTCTAATTATATAAAGCACCTTGAATCACCTTATTGTTGAAAGTGTGATGTACAAATAAAATTGCCTTGCCTTGCCTTACAAGCCACCAGTATCAAAAACAAGACATGTATTAACGCCTTATTAAGGTATTAACGTCCAAGGCGTATGTTAATGCCTTGCCATACCATGGTTTGCCATAGTCAGTATGTCACTACTAGAAAACTGCACAGAGCCAGACCAGAGATTATATTATAATTACCAACATTTCTGAGACAGAAATCCATAGATCATGAAATTATTACAAAAACATTGGATATATATATATATATATATATATATCCATCCATCCATTTTCTTCCGCTTATCCGGGGTGGGGTCGCGGGGGCAGCAGCCTAAGCAAAGAGACCCAGACTCCCCTCTCCCCAGCCACTTGTTCCAGCTCCTCGGGAGGAACCCCAAGGCGCTCCCAGGCCAGCCGAGAAACATAGTCCCTCCAGCGTGTCCTGGGCCTTCCCCTGGGCCTCCTCCCGGTGGGACGTGCCTGAAACACCTCACCAGGGCGGCGTCCAGGAGGCATCCTGACCAGATGCCCGAGCCACCTCAACTGACTCCTCTCGATGTGGAGAAGCAGCGGCTCTACTCTGAGCCCCCTCCGGATGACTGAGCTTCTCACCCTATCTCTAAGGGAGAGCCCAGACACTCTGCGGAGGAAACTCATTTCAGCCGCTTGTATCCGTGATCTCGTTCTTTCGGTCACCACCCAGAGTTCGTGACCATAGATGAGGGTAGGAACGTAGATCGACCGGTAAATCGAGAGCTTCGCCTTTTGGTTCAGCTCTCTCTTCACCACGACAGACCGGTAGAGCGCCCGCATAACTGCAGATGCCCCACCAATCCGTCTATCGATCTCCCGCTCCATTTTTCCCTCATTCGTGAACAAGACCCCAGATACTTAAACTCCTCCACTTGGGGAAGGACCCCATCCCTGACCCGGAGGAGGCATCCCACCCTTTTCCGGCTCAAGACCATGGCCTCGGATTTGGAGGTGCTGATTCTCATCCCAGCCGCTTCACACTCGGCTGCGAACAGCTCCAGCGAAAGCTGTAGATCACGCTCCGATGAAGCCAACAGGACCACATCATCTGCAAAAAGCAGAGACCCGATCCTGAGGCCACCAAAACGGATCCCCGCAACGCCTTGGCTGCGCCTAGAAATCCTGTCCATAAAAGTTAGGAACAGGATCGGTGACAAAGGGCAACCTTGGCGGAGTCCAACTCTCACCGGAAACAAGCCCGACTTACTGCCGGCAATCCAAACCAAACTCTGGCACCGGTCGTACAGGGACCTAACAGCCCGTATCAAGGGGCCCGGTACCCCATACTCCCGGAGCACCCCCCACAGGGCCCCCCGAGGGACACGGTCGAACGCCTTCTCCAAGTCCACAAAACACATGTAGACCGGTTGGGCGAAGTCCCACGCACCCTCCAGGACCCTGCTGAGGGTGTAGAGCTGGTCCAGTGTTCCACGGCCAGGACGAAAACTGCATTGTTCCTCCTGGATCCGAGGTTCGACTATCCGTCGAACCCTCCTCTCCAGAACCCCTGAATAGACCTTACCAGGGAGGCTCAGAAGTGTGATCCCCCTGTAGTTGGAACACACCCTGTGGTCCCCCTTTTTAAACAGGGGGACCACCACCCCGGTCTGCCAATCCAAGGGAACTGCCCCCGATGTCCACGCAATATTGCAGAGCCGCGTTAACCAACACAGCCCCACAACATCCAGAGCCTTGAGGAACTCCGGTCGAATCTCATCCACCCCCGGAGCCTTGCCACCGAGGAGCTCTTTAACGACCTCGGGGACCTCGGCACCAGAGATTGGAGAGCCCGACCCCAAGTCCCCAAACCCTGCTTCCAGATTGGAAGGCGTGCCGGTGGGATTGAGGAGGTCTTCGAAGTATTCCATCCACCGACCCAAAACGTCCCGCGTCGAGGTCAGCAGCACACCATCCCCACTGTAAACAGTGTTGGTGGCAGACCGCTTTCCCCCCCTGAGACGCCGGATGGTGGACCAGAATCGCTTCGAAGCCGTACGGAAGTCGTTTTCCATGGTCTCTCCAAACTCCTCCCACGCCCGAGTTTTTGCCTCAGCAACCATCCGAGCCGCATCCCGCTTGGCCTGTTGGTACCTATCAGCTGCTTCAGGGGTCCCACAAGCCAAAAAGACCCGGTAGGACTCCTTCTTCAGCCTGACAGCATCCCTTACCGCCGGTGTCCACCACCGGGTTCGGGGGTTGCCGCCGCGACAGGCACCGACCACCTTGCGGCCACAGCTTCGGTCAGCCGCCTCGGCAATGGAGGCGCGGAACATGGTCCACTCGGACTCGATGTCCCCCGCCTCCCCCGGGACGTGTTCAAAGTTCTGCCGGAGGTGTGAGTTAAAGCTCCTTCTGACAGGAGACTCTGCCAGACGTTCCCAGCAGACCCTCACAACACGTTTAGGCCTTCCAGGTCTGTCCGGCATCCTCCCCCACCATCGGAGCCGACTCACCACCAGGTAGTGGTCAGTGGACAGCTCTGCCCCTCTCTTCACCCGAGTGTCCAAAACATGCGGCCGCAGATCAGATGAGACGACAACCAAGTCGATCAATGAGCTGCGGCCTAAGGTGTCCTGGTGCCAAGTGCACATATGGACACCTTTATGCTTGAACATGGTGTTTGTTATGGACAATCCATGACGAGCACAGAAGTCCAATAACAAGACACCACTCGGGTTTAGATCGGGGGGGCCATTCCGCCCAACCACACCCCTCCAGGTCTCACCGTCATTGCCCACGTGAGCGTTGAAGTCCCCCAGCAGAACAAGGGAGTCCCCAGGAGGAGCACTCTCCAGCACCCCTTCCAAAGACTCCAAGAAGCGTGGGTAATCTAATCTGCTGTTTGGCGCGTAAGCACAAACAACAGTCAGGACCCGTCCCCCCACCCGAAGGCGGAGGGAGGCTACCCTCTCGTTCACCGGGGCAAACCCCAACGTACAGGCGCCGAGATGGGGGGCAACAAGTATGCCCACCCCAGCTCGGCGCCTCTCAGCGGGGGCAACCCCAGAGTGGAAGAGAGTCCAACCTCTCTCGAGGAGACGGGTTCCAGAGCCAGAGCCGTGCGCCGAGGTGAGTCCGACGATGTCCAGTCGGAACCTCTCAACCTCGCACACCAGCTCCGGCTCCTTCCCCACCAGAGAGGTAACGTTCCACGTCCCGAGAGCCAGCTTCTGCAGCCGAGGATCAGACCGCCAAGGTCCCCGCCTTTGGCCGCCGCCCATCCTGCACAGCACCCGACCCCTATGGCCCCTCCCACAGGTGGTGAGCTCATGGGAAGGGGGGCCCATGTTACCTCTTCGGGCTAAGCCCGACCGGGCCCCATGGGTAAAGGCCCGGCCACCAGGCGCTCGCCAACGTGCCCCACCTCCAGGCCTGGCTCCAGAGGGGGGCCCCGGTGACCCGCGTCCGGGCGAGGGAACACTGAGTCCATCTGTCGTTTTCTTCATAGGGGTCTTTTGGGCTGCACTTTGTCTGATCCCTCACCTAGAACCAAATTGCCATGGGTGACCCTACCAGGAGCAAAAGCCCCCAACAACATAGCTCCTAGGATCATTGGGACACTCAAACCCCTCCACCACGATAAGGTGGCAGCCCAGGGAGGAGGCAGATATATATATATATATATATATATATATATATATATATATATATATATATATATATATATAACTCTGATAATTTCTTTAACTCACGTTCCTCCTGCAGACAGTATTCCCCATTGGATAACTGCTGCTTTAGACAGGAAGGCTGAGCGCTTCCATTGTCGTGAAACTTGTTGATTTGGTTTTATTGTCTGCTTGTTTACTTGTTGTACTGCTTGTACATTATTGTATTAGTATATGTGAGACTTGTTTTTCGTTGGTTTGTTGCACACTCTGATTTGATTTAATAATTTTGTAGAAGGAAGAAAAGATGAGCTGCAGACAGAGAAGGAGCCAGCAGCAGCAGAGCTGTTCCAATCAAACATGGAAATTGGTCAGTTATTGAAGTAGCATCTTTTTGTGCTAGAGATTGTTAACAAAGTAAACACTTTTGTAACACTCTTGATGCATCATCACTTGATGTAGCCCAGTTGTTTGCATAAGGATACTTAGTTTGTGTTTTGTATTCTTAGTTTACAATAATCATACTTTGCACACTTAATTCTGATGTCATGATTTTGTAGAGGGTAGGAGAGATGACCTGAAGAAAGGAAATCTAACTGCAGCTCCAGTAGAAGAATCAGCATCATCAGTAGGCATGAGAACTGGTAATAATTAAATATTCTAACATAACAAATTTGTATATTAAATGACACATTACACTGTTTTCACATGCATGAATTTAAAATACATTATAATTTAGGCACCTTACTATGTATGCTATAGTCTATAATCCATTTTAACACTTTTCTTTTTCTTTTTTTTAAACAAAAATATCACATCTTGTTTGAATGTTGGGCATTCCCTCACCGGAAAAAGATTCTGAAATTATTTGGAAAATCAACACTTCAGATTGAAATACAACGTTTAAAATAATACATTATCAAAGAATTTATAGATCACACTTTTTCATTTATTTGCAGCATCTGTTTTTGCATTGCTTTTGTTCACCACGATCTCTTGGTTCCTTCAGCAAGATAGTTTTGCAAATTACACACAATTCTGCCCTGAAAGCTGACATGCGAAGCATCCAAAGAGTGCAGCAAACTGTGTTTTCTTCAGCAAACACAGTATGAAATGTGTGATGTCCATCTTCTGCAGATGTGGTAGACTTGAGGTGTTTAGACTAGGCCCGCTGTAGTCTGACTGCAGTCAGATTTTAATAATAATGTGAACAAACAAGCAAAGTCACTCAGAAAGTCATATTTTCAAGTTTAACAACATATTCAGCTATGAGATGCATAGTTATTTTTTATTATACTGAAATTAATTTTATTATAATATTTTACAAATATGCAGTAATAATCGATTTTCTTGTATTCACACCTAAATTCAGATTTTCTATCTGAACAGCCCATCTTTTGACAACAAATAAAGAAGTAACGTCTTTAAAATATTAAAATAGGAACTCTCAAGGCATGACTGAAGGCGTCTGAAAGGACGCACATATGTCCAAGTCCAGTTCTTGAGAATTACTATTTTCCAACTTTTAGATGCAACCCTTCTCCAACACACCTGAATCAAATGACTGAATTTCCTCATCAGCAAGCTATTTGGCTCTACAGGGACCTGGAAACGGGCCATTCATTTGGTGCAGGTTTTAGAGAAAGATAATTTAAACGTTGCAGGATAGTAGCTCTCAAGGACTAGACTTTGGGACTAGACATTTAGGGAGTATCAAATTGTAGTAGGTGTGTAGGAAATAAAAACTCAATTCAATTCAATTCAAAAATACTTTATTGATCCCAGAGGGAAACTAAGTGTGGGTGTAGCTCATATAATTAATTATTTAAGGAGTTGTTGTAGATGATAATGGCTGTGGGCAAGAACAACATGCACTATGAACTGCAATAGTGAATGCAATGATCAAATAGCACAAAAAGAGAGCACATATTTTTAAGCTGCTGTGTAGCCGAAGAACTATGAGACAACTAAGGATTGTAGTTCTTTTTTCATGTCTGTGACCTGTGATTTTAATATTTAAAGCATTGTCTTTTCTAGCAACTTACAAAATAACTTGACTGACACAAAATTTGTATTGCTTGACCTTTTTTTGACATTGGCCATAGATTGTAGCTCTTTATTTTTAGCCAAATGTCCCAAATTTACAACACTTGGCATCAAATGCTATTGTTCCGTGTATTTAAGGTTAAAAAGCCAATACAAGGCTGAAACTTTAGTTTATTAAGGATTTTGGTTGAATGTTCAGAGCATGACCAAAAGCATCAGAAAAGTCAAACCAAACAACACATGTTCCAACAGAACATTTGAAGTTGCTCTTGCAGGCATTTTTAAAAAGATTTTATATTGTCTTCTTTTGCCATGTAGGGCAAGTGGTAATTATACAATATAATTTTTGTTCTAAATTCAAATTTCTGCCAATTATTAATTTCAACACTTTTAAAGATTACTTTTAGGTTACAGCTTTATCTTTTTTGAGAATTTTCAAATTTCTTTTAAGTGTACATTTTAAGTGTGCATTGTTGTTCCTATTTTGAAAAAAAATGACACACTCCATTAGAAGTATGGAAAATATACAATGCAAACATACCACAGTTGACAGATGTTCTTTCCAGGAAGTTTAACTTTGACAGTTTCAGGAACGTTTAAGCTGAGGTCCCAGAGGTACAGAAACCCATTCAAATATCTGCCTATAAATGATGTTTAAAAAACCAAAAACCAACCTTTAACTGACAGAAGAAGTTCATGAAAAGCACTTGTGTGGAAAAAGTCATCTTTGCATAAAACCAACTCCATCCCATAATAAACTATTTACAAAATTGCAATCTCATTACAGAAAAAAGTAGTGCTAAGAATAATTTCAAATTAATTAATAAAATCTACTTTAGAAACCATGAAAAAAACATGCTGAACAATGAATACAACATTATGGTTTATTTCTCTGAATCATTATTGCTGAAAAAATGTTTTCTAAAAAGTGTCTTTTAATATGTCATACATAATAAAAAGTACGCATAGGCGCCATAGCTCTTGTATATATTCTGTGGTCATTTGTTTCTGCTTTGCACGCCTGCACCTTTATTGTTTCTTCATCTGGAAACAAAAAGAGAACAAAATATATATTATAAGCATCAGAAAAACAGCTTGGTTAGAGCAATATAAATATTAATCTACAAGCAAATTTTATTCAGAGTTTGTCTTTCTTTTCAAGATTACTGCCATCATTAAATAGGTTATTTTTAAGGACTTGAATAAATGTAGCACAATTTTGAGTCAGAGATTATTCTTCATGCTAGGTTGTAATTATAGAGCCCTTTTATTCAGTATGAAGTAAAATCCTCCATATTTACCTGAACCAGGCTGAAAACCATGTTATAGGAGAGAGAGAAGATGAAGAGAAAGAAGAAGGAGGAGGTTGTGGACCACAAGCTGTTGAAGTCATCTCCTTCAGAGAAGGCATTATCCGTGCAACTAAGCGCAATTGTCTCATTTACGTCTGAGAGGAAATGAGAGTAAAGGAAACATAGGTGTGGGTGATTAGATATGTTTTGCATTGCTACATATACGATTTTTGAAACATCAGATGTATGTGATTAAACATTGTTGTAGTCGAAGCCTGTCAGGAAACTGGTCAGTCAGAGTGACTGAGAAATTTGTATTTTATTTGTTCAGCTGTTATCATTCATTCAAACACAGAACAAGTGTCTCCATGCAACATTTATTTGGACCACAAAGCACACTGATTAAGCTGTTCACAATATGACAAGCACAAATTAATTTTCAACAAGATGACAAAAACAACAGGTTTTTGGTATAGCAACGATGACATCACAAAGTTACACAAAAAACACAATAAGCACAATATGCACATAAAATGTTGAGCCATTTTTGGAGAGTCAATCACATTCTGATGCTTTACCTTGGACTTCAGAAACATAATGGGGATCCATAGCTTTATCACTACCAGCCAGCCACACGTTGCAGCTAAACATTGTCTCTTTGCTCCATTTATCTCTACTGATGGTGTAAAAGCTTGAAACTAAGTAACCATTGTTATTCTTCTGTGGGGGCAAGTTGAGGGCATCACTGAATGTTTCGGGATTTTGTCCAGAACTTTCTGACCAGGCGATGTAGTAATCTTGCAGCTCTGGACTGGTGACCAGACACACCAGAGTGACTTCATTGTCTGTGTTCTTTGAAGGAATTAAAACTTGAATCTTGGGCTCCTCCTGACCTGAAAGGGATTTGAAAATTATTTGGGAAATGCATGGTTTAGATTGAACTACAGAAATTAAAATCATAAATTTTATAATACATGAACAATCAACTTTTGCTCATTTATTACTATGAAAGATCATTCAGTAAATGTGGACGACATACCTCTTTTGATTGTCAGACTCTGAGTAATTGGTGTAAGGTCGTCTACCACGGCAGAACAGCTGACTGTGTTGACTTTATTCCATTCAGCAAGGTTTTTAGTTAATTTGCTGGTGCTTTCTAGTGAATTCCTGTCTAGAGTAATATTGTTGGTCACTGGCTGTCCATTAATATACCAAAAGATTTTAGTATTAGATAAAGTGCTTCCGTCCTCTCCTGTAACAACACATTTTAGCTCTGCTTGTTTTTTGGAGAACATTGCTGTAGGACTGGGAGGGTTCAGTGTAACTGTGACAGGTGCTAAAGAAAGGAGGAAAAAGAAAATATTTGTAGGCATTGAGATTTGTTTAACAAGTAGCCAAAGATAAAATATTTCATTGTAATATGATTACCTATCAAGAATGCCTTAATATTTTTACTTTTTTTACTTTTGATTTATAAAAACTATTAATAATCAAAGTGTACTGCACCTTTTGAGGCTTTTTTCATGTAATATTGTCCTTGGTGAGTCACCCCACAGGTAAAAACAGCCTTACTGTCCCATTCTGTTTTGTCAACTTTTAAGATACTGACAGCCGAATAAAAACCTCCAGTCATTCTGGAATTATATATACTGAAGCCAGTCACATTGTTGCTGTTTTTCTCCCAATTGACTGACACTTGTTTGGGTGCAAAGTCTTCAACGGAACACATCAAGACCTGTTTCTCTCCATCTGGCACTGAGAGCAACGTTACATTGGGAGGAGAGGAGGCATCTAAATGCAAGGGGAGAACAAGAGAAACATTAAATTTAGAGGTTTTATTTTTTCAATTTTTTTTGTCTGAGAAAAAGGCCTGAGAAAGAAATGAAAAAAGCTGCACTGAAATGAAAAATTACATACATTGCACCTGCACATGTTTGTTTCCTGCAGGATGAGTGAGAGAACACTTGTAGGACAAAGCCTTAGATCTTGACACACTGATCACACTGACTCCAGTGAATATGTTGTTGGTGTTATTTTGAGAAAAAATGTACTGGTCAGATTCCACTTGAGTGTTACTGGTACTGGTCCACTGGAATGTAGCACTTTTTGGAAAGAAGCCCTGGGCCAGACAACCGAGAGTGATCTTATCTCCACTCCCAGGATCACACGGAGTTAGTGGGAAGAGAGTTGGAGGAACAGGTGTATCTATAAATTAACAGAAAGTTTGAAGTTCAAAAGTTTTACATACAAATATAAAAATGCATATTACAATCACAAATCTTTAATGCTACAATGAAGCTATAAACAATTATTCAAACACTGTACTCAGGTTTATATTTCCCCCAAAAAAGATGTTATTTGACACCCCTTTATATCTGCCTCTACATTTTGGACACAGCTACTGTATATTTGACTTCATTGTACTAAGTTAAAATGTATTTTTTTGCTTAGGAAACTAGGTTTTATATAAAGAATGAAGTTTTTTGGTTTTTTGACATTTTGATTTTTAAATTTGTTAACAAACAGCTGAAGAAGTGTGTTGAGTAGGCCTAATAGAAGAATAGAATAAATTAGAATAGAATAATCCTTTACTGTCCTACAAATGGACTAATCCTAATTTTGTATTAATTCAACAATTAACATTCAAAACCACGTAGAATGATTAAATGTGTGTGACAACATAATCATCTATTAAACATGACAATTTTTTCCTTATATTTACAGAGGCTAAATGGTGAAAACTTCTTCAGCTGTTTTCTTTTATTTAGTCTTAGCAACCTATAATTTTCTGAGACAAAACATCTGCCAAATCTTTTACATTTTCTTTGTTTTAAAAGGTTACATACAGAATACAGAATAAATATTCTCTAAATAAAGTACAATACATGATATCTTTCTGCCATTTTGTGATTATCTTGATAGCATCATAATGTTGTGCAACATCTTGGTTGCAGATTAATTTTAAGATAGACAAACAAATTTTTAACGCTACAGGAAAAATTTGCTTTTTTAGATTAACTGAGGGTAAACGGTGGCAGCAATGATTTAAATAACTCATCTGGTCATTTTTCTAGCAAGACTGATGCAAATTCAAAACAGCATTTTCTAGGACTTTTCACCTTTAAATGTTTAAAATATAAAACTCTGGTTAAATAATCTAGATGATTTTTCAAATAATACAAGCTACTCCTAAACAACAAACATTATAAAATAAAATATATAGCATCCTCCAATGTTCTTCTGTGTGACATTTCTTTTCCTTTTTTTTTTACCAATTTGGACATTAAATACATTAAAGACACAAGCTTAGACAACATTACATGAGCAAAAAGGAAATCTGAAAATATTAACTCTACAGTTAAGTATGAAATTGGCAGATTTTTAAGCAACGTTCTTCTCATTATTTAAAACCTAAAATAATTTACCTTATTTTTTAATATAACTAAACCATAAAAAATAATGCTTTAAAACTCCAATTAAAAAAAATTTATCTTATCCCCGTCATACATATTTTCTAAGGTTAATTGAATAAATATTGGTTCTTTGAGGCAGAGCATGTTCAGTGTGTTTGAGATCCATAGAACATGTGTCCCAAATTAGTATAGTATTGCTTTTTAAATGTACTGCAAAACTGTTGCTGAAAGGCATCATTGAAAAGCATGAAGTAAAATACATAACAGATTCGTTTTCATTCCACACAAACACAATGCTCATTTGTTAATTAGTCCTTAAAAATCAGTTATTAAAGTTATTAAAAATCATATCAAACAACAACCTGCATTAATTTATGTGCAACAGATGTTGTTTTTGACTATGTTGGATGGACAGACGTTTTCTCTGCTCATCTATTCTGTCTGTCAATTTTTGTAAGGTAAATCAACTGAACTTCTCAAGAGGCCTAATTAGGAAGAAAAGAGTAAAGTTAAGATAAAGCAATAAAGGTATTTGATTTAAATTGGACTTACCTGAAGATACTGTGACTTCGGTCCCCTTACCCCAGTAGTCGAAAGCATCACAGTGCTGTATCTCCACTTACTGCTTGAACAAAAACCTGAAGCTCTAGAAAAACACACAGTAAACCAAGTAAAATTTTTAATATTTAAAAATAGGAATAACTGAGATATACTTACATCATCTAAGTTCTAGTTTTCTAGTAATTCCCAAATATTTAAGAGTTGATATGCAGCTAAGTACTGGCGACCTGTCCAGGGTGTACCCTGCCTCTCGCCCCTTGACTGCTGGAGATAGGCACCAGCCGCCCCGCAACCCTACATAGGATGGACGGGTATGGAAAATGGATGGATGGATGGATGCAGCTAAGCTTTTTAACCGTACAGTCCCTTTGACTGACATACAAACTTAAGCCATCTTCAATTAAAAATTAGAATGATACAGCTGATGAAAGCTAGACATCATGGTTATTATACATTTAATATATAATATAATATAATAGCTAATTTATATGTTATAAATTAGCCATTTTAATATATATAATGCATTGAGGCACTTTTTTTTATCAGATTTTTGTATGAGTGTATATTACTGTGGTCCCACCCACCCACACCACAGTAAACAATATAATTAAAACCCCAAAAGAGAGGTACTCAAGCGTAAGACGCATCAGTGTGCTTCAGTAAATAAAAGAATGCCAACATAATATGATTTAGTTTTACTGATGCACAGGTAGTTATTTGATTAATTTATTTTATGAATGTATTTTTTAAATATATATTATACATGGAATTATACATGATACTTGAAAGAAAAATGTTTTATTTTAATTTCAAAATATATAAATATATTTTTAAAGTCAAGAAAAATGATGGATTCTTCCATTTCTTTCTGTTTTAAATAATCAGTTTAAAGTCTGGAAAGTCAGTAACTCATGAGGTTGTTTGTACACACTCTAGGCAAAAGTGGTTCACTTCAAATAAGACTTAAGCCCATTTGGGACCAATATCTGTTTTATTTATTACACTCTGAACAGCACCAGTGTATTTTCTTTTTAATTCAAAATCAGACCCTGATCAGCTTCATATGTGGTCCTAATTCTTTTGTTATTGTATTCTGGTTTTTATGGCGACCTGATACTAAAGGGTCATTTTCTAGTTTCTTTGATTTTTAGCTTATCAAGTGCAACAGCTTTCGCATTTTGCGCCAACAGAGGTTGGAAGTGGAAAGAATAAACATAAACATGAACCAAATAAGAATGGCAGGCACTGCTGATGAAGCTAGTTTTGCTGGTTTTGGTGACACAAGAACTATAAAATTGATTCACATAAGCTGACAAATAGCACAGAGCTTGCTGTCTTCCTCTGTGCACAATGGTCACTTTAAGGCTGTAGACTGCTCATACTGTAGTGTGCCTTGCAGTAGCATTGAAGTTATAAATCAAGCAACCACAGACATAAGGAAAAATTTTTTTATCTGAGAGGTACATTTTCCATTGTCTCACCTTTGAACAATACTTCAGTTATGAGATGCAATGTTATTTATATTGTACTTAAATTAACTTTTATGTTTGCTAAACACATTTTAAAAATATTCGGAATTTGTTACATTTGCCACCTGAACAACCAGTTTGTTAAATATAGATAATTCTGTCACTGCTCTAAAAATAGTTTAAAAAAAACCTCCTAAAGCATGAATAAATTGTTTCTGATAGAATCCATGGAGGTAAAGAAAATAGGCAGCATATTGTAAATAAAAATGTTTTTAATAAATTTCAGTGCTTAAACAGGGCAGAAGAGAGAACATATAATGTGAAGCTGCTGGGAGACCCAAGAAGCCTGATACAAACGATAAACAGTTGTATTTCTGTTTTCATGTTCTGAAGCCAAGATTATTTCTAGGAACTAATCTAATGTGACTGACACGGATTACACACCGAATGACATTATCTTGATGCGTTTAAAGTCCAAGCTCCAAAGCGCTTTAAACTGCAATTAGTCGTTTCCATTCATGCACACACTGACATTGGGAAACTACATTTGAGCCACAGCTGACCGAAGCAATCTGCCATTCAATTGGCGCCTCTAGGCCCTCTTACCACCTACCCACTGAGCCCCTGTCATCTGAGTACACTAGTCCAGATTGGTATAAATTGCTCCTTTTCTTTTTTTCATCCTACATCTCTTCTATAGTTTTCCTAGCATAGAAAAAATAACCAGGTTGATGAAATGCCTGTAATGTTGCTTGCTATGGTGTTATTTTGTAAAGACTGCACAACTACATTAATATGCTGTCTTTGAACATAAGTATCTGACTTGATATTTGTGACGCTGTTAACAACCTCTCCATATTCAACCAACTATCTTCAACAGAAAATAGGGCCTTAAAGTGGTTTAATAACCTTAATATCTTTTTGTGAGATTTTCTTCTGTCCTGTGGGGAAGGAAGTAATGATAAAATGTAATATTTGCCTCTTAGGGATTCTAAACTCAAGTAAATGCCAAAAAACTTGTCAAAATGTAATAGATTATCTTAGTGCAACATGTTCGTTTTCCTAAATGTATTTTTCTCTTTTTAATAAGTGGCAGACTCTATGACAAGTACACGCACTAATATGTTAAGCTAATGTGAAATGTTTCTAAGCTTAGTATACAAATATATCAAAGATGACAGATGTTCTTTCGAGGAAGTTTTGGTTTGACAGTTTCAGCTGAGGTCCCAGAGGTACAGAAACACATTCATTTGTGTCCAAAGTGATGTTTAGATAACTGTAGAAACTCCTTCAGTTAAACGATAACAGAAGAAGTGGTGCACTCACATAAGAAAGAACGTTTTTGTGACAAAGCAACATAATCAACTAACAAACTTTAACAAAGTAACAATCTATGAACAGATTGGATTTGTGTTCAAAGTACATTTTAAACATCATGTAATGGTTGAGGTTTATATAGAAAACTGTCCAAAGACAGCTAATTTGTTTCTAGCTTTATTGCTTAGCAATAAAGACAAAATGCTAATTTGTTCCAATACAAAATTCCCAATAATTGTTTTATATTTTGGACATGATATTAGAGTATTACATATATTCACATTTTAATCCTTATAAAAGTACATCAAAGGCAGGAAAACTCTCAAATATTCCTCAGTCACTCTAACATGTCAAGCCAGTTTTGGAGAGTCAGTCGCATTCACATGAGTTTGAGATCCTTGTCACAGATTAGGGTTTGATAGTGTAATCACTACCAACAGGCCAGATGTTGCAGCTAAACAGGTTTTTACTTTATTTTATCCTTGGTGATTGTGTAAAAGCTTGAAACTAAGGAACTATTGTTATTCTTCTGTGGGGGCAAGTTGAAGCCATCACTGAATGTTCTGAGATTTTCTCCAGAGCTTTATGACCAGGCGATGTACTAATCTCGCAACACTGGACTGGTGACCAGACACACCAGAGTGACTTCATTGTCTGTGTTCTCTGAAGGAGTGAAAACCTGAATGTTGGCCTTTCTCACATCTGAAAGAGATTCTGAAATTGTTTGGGAAATACATGTTTCAGATTGAAACAAAAAGTTTAAAAATAATAATTTTTATAATACCCAACATTTTTGGTTTCTCTCAAAAGATTATCCATTAAACTGAATGACATGCCTCTGGTATTACTATTTAATCTCATACCTATCTGCTCTTTATTTTAATATTTTAACCTGTTATTTAAATCTTTAGTCCAGTGTTTCCTCTGTGGGAGCCCTCTGCCTCGGAAAAGGTGGTTCGGCTGTGGCTGCCTTGGTACTCTCCAGGTGGAGCTTGGGTGGAGGTGTGGTGCTCAGCCTTCCCTCCACTGGGCGCCCTGGGCCGGTGCCTCGACTGTTGCTGTCAATCTGCTGCTGCCGATGCAGATGGCTCCCCTGTTGGTGTTTCCCTACTCCGTACTCGGCCCAATGTCCTTGTTTACTGTTGCAGATGGGGGGTGTAACTGTGATCATCTCTTTATTCAGGGGGGGGTATGTGGGGTAATTTTAATCTGTAAAGCACTTTGAGATGCAATTGTGTTTGAAAAGTGCTTTATAATGTTTGATTTGATTTGTTGATTCTGAATATTTAGTGTCATGCCATCTATTATTGCAGAAAGGTTTGTTGTGTTGACTTTCTTCCAATTAGTCAGGTTTAGAGTTTATTTGCTGTTTTCTCCTTATAAATTACCATTTAGATTTTTTCTATTGCTCACTTGGTGTTCAGTGTTACAGTTATATTTCAGACATTTATTGATTTGTTAGTGAAAATACATATATACAGCACAGTTAAACAACAAAACACCAACTGGGTTTTCAGTTGGTTTATTTTGATTTTGTTGTGTTTAGGTGCCTTTGTTGGCAAGCCCCATATTAGAATTGTTTTTGTAAAAGGTAAATAGATCATTGTTAACTTCTTCAGCATTTTAGTAAATTGGTTAACCTCATAAAACCAAACAGTTAAACCACTAAAATATAACAGTTTTTTATCTCTGCAACTTTCCATCTCCCAGCAGGTGTGCACAGATAAAATGTTGCCAAGGGTTTTTGTACATCTTATTAGTTTTGGTACTGCACCCTAACAGGAAATGAATTAAGTACATGGGTGTTTTGTAAATATGGTGTTTTCTGTAAAATTTTTAGTAATTGTTGGGATTAATGAAAATATTTTGGTTTGCGTGGATTTGTAAATGCATTGTTTTGTTTGCTCAATATTTAATGTAAATATTGTTTTTTCTTCCATGTTGCAGAGTGTAGCAGTTATTTTATTCCCTAGAATGATTTCTTAATTTAGATTCACTTGTATTTATGTTGTCTGTCTTCCATTGTTCTGTTGTTGGGATGTGGCTTTTTAACATGGTAGGTTAAAAAACAGAAAAACAAACAAAAGAAAGCATTCACTGATGTTGTTCTTAACTTGATTTTGGTACTGCCTGGATCTCACCTCCATGACCACGCGACCACCATGACATATTATACCAAAATATTTCAGTATTAGATAAAATACTACTATCATGTCCATTAACGAAACATTTTAGCTCTGCTTGTTCATTAGAGAATAGTGCTTTAAGCCTGGGAGGTTTAAGTGTCACTGTGATAGGTGCTAAATGGGAAAAAGGAAAGAAGAAAACATTTTTAGGGGTGAGTTTTTTTAGAACAAGTAGGTAAAGACACAATACTTCATTAAATGTAATTACATATGAATATTTTCCTATAATTAAAATTGTCCTATAATTAAAGTTAATAATATAAAATTCCTAAAAAGTAATAATAATTACATTGTACTTTACATTTTGGGGCTTTTTGTGTCATTTTGTCCCTGGTGAGCAGTTATGGGCAGTAACGCATTAAACGTAATGCATTACTGTAATTACTTATTTCTTGTAATGAGTAAAGTAAGTGGATTACAGTGGCAAAAAAGTAATTAAGCTGCCGTTACTTCCGCACAAGCAGGTTGCGTTACTGCATTAGTTAGCTAGTTGAGCAGAGCGTGTCTCATGACAGTGACGTATAAGTGTGCGATGTCCGCGATAAAAAACAACAGACAACAATGAAGCGCGGGATAGAGCTCGAGCATTCAGCGTTTGATGGTTGGAAGTATCAGCACTACTTTCAATTTGATTCTGTAAAAAATGACATAAATATTGGTGTCCGCTGCACACTCTGCGTTGGAAGGAAACTTTTATCTACAGCGAAAAACTCATCTTCCAACCGGAGCAAGCACCTAGTTAGCCGGCACGGGAATGTGAAGCTCACTGAGAGCCCGACTGACATCACAGCTGCAGCTGCTAAAGTGGATTCTGCGTCAGATGGCCCTACTTCTGCTAAACAGGTAAAAATGATATATCGTATTTTTTGGTTAGCTATGAACTGAGACTGGGCCAAAATGTAGCATGAAGCTGGATTTTCTATTTTGGTTTTCATATCATTACTCTTATTTGCACTGCACAAACTTCTAAACAATTGTTTGATGGAATAGTCTTCGATTTTATTTATTTTTAATTTATTTTAGAGATATTTTACTTAGACTTACTCTAAGAAGTAAGTCTAAACACCACAAAATAATTTTATTTTAAATGCAGGTATATCCAGAAGAACAAAAAGTTGATGTAGTTTTCTTAAATTGTGGTGAAATGTGCAATAAACAGATTTATATGTTAAACAAATTTCTTTGACTATATCAGAGGCTGTTGCATTCCTTTCTTTTACAGTTTTTTTCTTGATGCAATGTTCATAAAGGAAAAAACAATTAAAAAAATCTAAGAATAGACTTTTTCATATGATTGAATGTTATATGATGGAATATACTTATAGCATAATCAGGTTGTGTTTCATGTTTTTGAAAAGTAATTAAGTAAGAAATTAACTAATTACTTTTGAAAATAAGTAATCAGTAAAGTAGTGGGGTTTCTTTTTTGGAGAAGTAATCACTAATTGGTAATTAATTACTATTTCGAAGTACCTTCACCAACAGTGCTGGTGAGTGACCCTACAGTTGTAAACAGCCTTGTTGACCTAGTCTGTTTTATCCACTTTTGAGATGCTGACAGCCAAATAAACATCTCCAGTCTTTCTGGGATCAAAACTGCTGAAGCCAGTCACATTGTTGCTGTTTTTCTCCCAACTGACTGACACTTGTTTGGGGGCAAAGTCTTCAATGGAACACATCAAGAGCCGTTTCTCCATCTGGCACTGAGAACAACGTTACATTAGAAAGAGAGGGAGCATCTAACTGAAAGAGGAGAACAAGAGAAGCATTAGAATTAGAGGTTTTATGTTTTAAATTTCTGCTGTCTGAGAAAATGTCTAAGTAAGAAATGAAAGATAACATACTAAAATGAAAAATGACACACATTCTACTTGGACGTGATTGTTTCCTGCAGGATTAGTCAGAGAACACTTGTAGGACAAAGCTTTCTATCTTGACACACTACTGATCACACTGACTCCAGGGAATCTGCTGTTGGCGTTATTTTGAGAGAAAAAAACATACTGATCATATTCCTCTTGGGTATTACTGGTACTGGTCCACTGGAAAGTAGCACTTGTTGAAAAGAAGCCCTGAGCCAATCAGCCAAGAGTGATCTTATCTCAACTCCCGGGATCACACAGAGTTTGTGGGAACACAGTTGGAGGAACAGATGTATCTAAAACATATCAGAAAGGTTGAAGTCCAAAAGTTTTACATGCAGAAAAAAAAATGGATATTACAAAAAAAAAAACTTTAATGTCACAAAGTAGCTAAAACAATTATTCAAACACTGTATCCAGGTTGATACCACATAATATCTACCCCTATATTTTGGAAATAAATACTGTAAATTTGACTTCACTGCAGTATGCTAAAATGTTTTTTTTCTTCTCCTTAGAAATCTAGGAAGTCATCATTTTTGTTCTTTTGATATTTCTTCTTTTTAATGTAAACAAACTCCTTAAAAAATTGGTTGAATGGACCTTATTGATAGGATTCTGTGGCTGTGTGCTGGAGAGTGGGTGTGCACATGTTTCTTCCTACCTTCTCTGCAGGGTGCGTCAGGCAGCTGCTATCCAGGTGCTTCCAATCAGGATCTCATCAACTCTCCAGCTCAAAAGAGGAGTGGATCCTAAAGGCTGGCGCCAGTTGGTTCTCGCTCCTAAGCGTGGCACATGGCAGATTGACTCCAGTTATTCCAAGATGACTTCTTAAGATTTAGAGAATCTGCATACCCACCTCCTTGATCTCCTCGTAGATCCTTCCTGGGACTCCAGCAACCTCACTCCGGAATCTTCCAAGAGAATCACTTCATCAGTTTTGATTCCTGCCTGGTCAGCCTCCTCACCGCTCCCCTCTGGTAAATCTCCACAATAGTCACCATCGTCACGTCCAAGCAGCACGTCTGTCCGCCCAGAACCACCTTCACCTGCAAAATAAGAAAACTTACCTTCATCATCATCGCTTCCAGAAGTCCTCTGGCATCCTCGGCCATTCCTCCTGCAGAGACAAATGGAAAATCAACGATCATCACACACCTACCTCCAGCCAACCTCAGCACACAGTTTCCCACTGACCTTCTCTAAACCACTGTTCCCTGGATTCCAAGATCCTCCGCAGAACATTATTCAGATTTTACAGAAGTCATTTAGATTCATATTAGCCACTTACCTGTTCCCTCATCCAGTGAAGTTTTTCCACTTCCTGGTTCCTCCCGAGACGACCGTCCAGTTCCCTTCTGACTTTCCACTTCTCAATAAATAATTTAAAGAAAAACGAAAAACTGCTTGCCTGGAGTTGTTGCCAACCTTAGGGTTATTAAAACATAATCATGACACTTATATGGTATTAATTTAACAATTAACATGTAAAACAATGTATTGATTAAATCTGTGTGACAATATAGCCACCACTTAAACATGGCAATGTTTTCTTTATATTTAAAGGAGCTAAATGGTAGAAACTTTTCAGCCATTTCTTTGTAACTTTGTAATAAACTTCTTGTTCATTTGTTGATCAGTTTGTTGATCATCTAACATCAAACAACAATATGTACCAATTTATGCCACTGTAGAATATTCTCTTTAGCTGTGTTGAAAGAACGGACAATATTTTTCTGTTTTGTTATTTCTCTACATAAGTTGAGTTGTCAAAATGTCTTTACTATCTATAGACAAAGTTTGAAAGAAAGTAAAATCCAACCAAAAATAAAAAAAAACAACCAAAAAAACTGTCATAACACATATTTTGTATAAAATGTCTTACCTGAAGATACTGAGACTTAGTCCCAGACCTTAATAGCTGAAAGCATCACTGGGCTTCATCTTCACTCACTTCTTAAACAACCTGAATTACCATAAAAACACTCAATGACACTAAATAAATACTTCAAATGTATAGAACAATTAAAAATTGCAGGAACTAGGACATACTTACACCATCTGAGTATTTGTTTTCTAGAAATACCCAAAAAGTTAGAAGATCTATAAACCTAATAATTCTCACTGTACCCTAATAAACTAAATATGATTACTGGGATGTAAAAAAAAATCTATTTCATAAAAAAATTTGTGATGAGGTTTGTTGTGAAATGTGTAGACAGATTAGTTATTTTATATTTTTATTTCACAATTAATTTAAACATTTTAATAGTCTCTGAATAAAGTATTAGTGTTCTGCAGGTTTTTGTATGAGTGTATATCACTGTGGCCCCAGCGTATACTGTAACACTACAACAAACCCTATAACAAAAACTACATCACAAGGGTACTGAAGTGTATCAAGCATCAGTGCAGGAATGTTTTAGGTTGTAAAGGATTAAAACTAAATAATATTTATTCTGCACTGAGAATACATTTTCCATCATGTACATATTTCATGTATATAATGGAAATATTCTTGTCTGGTTCAATTTCTTTTCTTTACACAATTATTATTCTACAGACTAGAGATTCAATAAAGCAGAATATGTATCAGTTCTTCCTTAGAAATTTGGTTCTTTATCAAATGGGAATATATTATTGATTTAGTTTTACAGCTTTTTTTAGGATACAGTTGGCACTGTATGTAATGGCATTTAAAATAAGTTCATGACTTGTCTGTATTGTGATATAAATATAGCCTTTTTGTCTTTTAAAATGCCTTGGCATAGTTGTTTTGAATTGAGACTGTAAATGGCTTATTAGAACTAAAATAACATACTTTAATTTGCATTTACTTTTTGACTTAAGGATGGAAATTTGTTTATTTTGTTCATTTTGAAATGTAAATTATATGAGAATGTTTACATTTATTTTTTGTATAGTCTATCATAACATAGCCTCAGCAGACTATGGCTCCCAAGGCAGAGTGCTCCCACAGAGGAAACACTGGAATGAAAATTAAAATAAGTGGTTAAAATTCAAGAATTAACAGTGGATAAATATGATAACACCAAGTAGTGAAACACTGATAAAACATAAGCAAGTAAAACATGCAGAGCAATTAAACAGACAATAATAAATAATAATCAGTTAAAAACTAAACTAAGAGGGTGATTATTGAGCCTAGTCTTAAAAACATGAACCTTCTCTGCGGCCCTGAGGTCCTCTGGCAGCCTGTTCCAGAGGTATATTCTTTATGCTTAGTGGCATAAACATGATATTTGAAAAAAGGTACCTTCAAGAATACATGTACCATTTTAATGATCTTTGTAGCAGCTGTCATTGGAGTGGTGTGAAGAGGACAAAAAAAAAGGCTAAGCCTAAGCCTAAGACAAAATGCTTAGAAACACCAAGAAACTGCAAGATCCATTTATTATAATTTAAAATAAAGAAGAGTATTCTTCCTATTATTCTTCATGACAAAAGCGCTTACTCTTTGAGTCCAAATTTTAACCAATGTTTTTATTGAATAAACAAAGAAGCATTATTTTTTTAATATAAAACAGCATGGATATTCATGAAGCTACTACAGTGGCTTGCAAAAGTATTCGGCCCCCTTGAACTTTTCCACATTTTGTCACATTACAGCCACAAACATGAATCAATTTTTTTTGGAATTCCATGTGAAAGACCAATACAAAGTGGTGTACACGTGAGAAGTGGAATGAAAATCATACATGATTCCAAACATTTTTTACAAATAAATAACTGAAAAGTGGGGTGTGCGTAATTATTCAGCCTCCCGAGTCAATACTTTGCAGAACCACCTTTTGCTGCAATTACAGCTGCAGGTTTTTTAGGGTATGTCTCTACCAGCTTTGCACATCTAGAGACTGAAATTCTTGCCCATTGTTCTTTGCAAAACAGCTCGAGCTCAGTCAGATTAGATGGACAGCGTTTGTGAACAGCAGTTTTCAGATCTTGCCACAGATTCTCGATTGGATTTAGATCTGGACTTTGACTGGGCCATTCTAACACATGGATATGTTTTGTTTTAAACCATTCCATTGTTACCCTGGCTTTATGTTTAGGGTCGTTGTCCTGCTGGAAGGTGAACCTCTGCCCAAGTCTCAAGTCTCTTGCAGACTCCGAGAGGTTTTCTTCCAAGATTGCTCTGTATTTTGCTCCATCCATCTTCCCATCAACTCTGACCAGCTTCCCTGTCCCTGCTGAAGAGAAGCACACCCATAGCATGATGCTGCCACCACCATATTTGACAGTGGGGATGGTGTGTTCAGAGTGAGGTGCAGTGTTAGTTTTCCGCCACACACAGTGTTTTCCATTTTGGTCTCATCTGACCAGAGCACCTTCTTCCACATGTTTGCTGTGTCCCCCACATGGCTTGTGGCAAACTGCAAACGGGACTTCTTATGGTTTTCCTTTAACAATGGCTTTCTTCTTGCCACTCTTCCATAAAGGCCAACTTTGTGCAGTGCACGACTAATAGTTGCTGTAGATCTCTGCAGCTCGTCCAGAGTCACCATGGGCCTCTTGGCTGCATTTCTGATCCAACGCAGTCTCATTCCAAATTGTGTAATAGCTACGTTTGTCCACAGGGCAAAACGTAGCTATTTCACAAAAAGGGCTCTGAAATTGTAGCATGGCTACGTTTTATTTTCCTAGTCATTTCTATGGGCATACTTAAGGTCACGTGACTGCCGAGTTTCTCCCCGGCGTATTTAAAAACATGGCAGACATACCTTTTATTTTCGGTGGAAATTGCGATATTTTAAGGTAGATTGTGGCTTCAGCTTGGTTTTGACAACTTTTCTAGCGACAAATGTAGACTTTGTTTCCATAATATTCATTGGGTTTATGTATACGACCCATAGTTTTTTCATTTCGATGTACATTATTTCAGGTCTCAACGAAATTGTATGAATACTACGTTTTTTGGTGGTTGCTACGGTGGTTGCTAGGGACGCTATGACCAATGAACCTATTTTCGGTTGAAATTGCTATATTTTAAGGTAGCTTGTGGCTTCAGCTTGGTTTTGACAACTTTTCTAGCTACAAATGTACACTTTATTTTCAAAGTATCCATTGGGTTTAGGAATGCGATTCATAGTTTTTTCGTTTCGATGTACATTCTTTCAGGTCTCAACGAAATTGTATGAATACTACGTTTTTTTGTGGTTGCTACGGTGGTTGCTAAGGACGCTATAACTAATGAACCTGAAGGAAGTTGATGCCGCATCACGGGCCACGTTCTTGCTCAAACTGGTTACGATTATTATTATTATTGTTATTTGTATTATTGTTGTTGTTGTGATTCTTTGAATAAAAAAGGAATTGAATGTGTTTCTACACCTCCAGCCTATTTTTCATGCGTTAAAAACTGTGTAATAGGCTAATGAACTATAAATAGCTAGTTTTGGAAAATAAAAAAAAAGGTTAGCCTATGTGATTGATGTAATTTTATTTCTTTATCATAAGCAGTAGTAGTATTTGTATTCAACAAGATAAACCTTGACAACAACATATCTTAGGGGTGTTGAATCATCTAGGAAACGACCGTTGAAAAACTATACATTAGAACTACAACTAGTGGGCGCATCACAGTGACGTAACATTCATAACGGAATTATTATTAAAGTCTTCACTTGTTCACGGGCTATTTACAGATCTATTAAGTGAAAGAAACCAAACCTAAATCTGTCTTAATCAAATATATTATTCAAGGAATCTAAACGAAAAACCCATTTAATAAAGTCCACTGTCTGTTGCTACGGTGGTTCCTAAGGACGCTATTATCAACGAACCGGAAGGAAGTTGATGTCGTGTCACGGCCACGGACAGTCAATGGTCACGGACCAAGTTGCTCTTTAACACCACATTCTTCTAATGTCAATGTTAAACACCTGGAAGCCTCAACCACAACGCAGAGAAGCACCATGGATCCGCTTGAAGACGACGACGCCTTATTCCTTGCTAATGTGCTCTTGGATGATGAATGCAAGGTAGGCAATGCTTTCTGGATTTCTCCATACAATTTCAAAGGTAGAATTTATTACACAAGATCTGTGTTTGTTTGTTTTTAACGTTAGGTGAAAATGTGCAATTGGGAATGGTATTGGGTAGCACTGACATGTCGCATGATGGATTTTCCCCTGTTTTTCTTTTATTTCCAACGTGAACAGACCTCAGGAGTGTCGGAAACAGGCACAGAGAAATTTGTTTGGCTCGAAGAGGACGAGGAAGGGAATCCTCTCCCAAAAAGGAGTAGAACGGGGGAAGTGCAGACACGTGGTTCATCTACAGGTGAGTTTCCCTTTTTGCTGGTCATTTTTATCGAAATGATTATGCTTGTTTTGATATCACCATGTTGTTTATGCATCATGTAATAATGGAACAAAAATAAATCAATCAACCAATTCAGTACTAGGATTATTCTTATGTTTGTGTGTAAGCACCTAAAGTGTGTGTGTGTCCGTGGGTGTGTGTGTCGCTGTTCCTGTTGTATATCCTCAAGTAGTTTAATGTGGTGTTAGGATCTTAACCTTTCACACAAAAATCAAACTAGGGACAAGAGCTGGAAATGATCAATAGCTATAGACTTTCTTTAGTTTCATCCTTTGTACTGAAACTATTATACTGAATTGTCCCTTTCAAAAAAAATCAGGCACTCCAACAGTCACCAACGTAAGCATGGACCCATCATGTGCTCCATCTACTAGTGGACAACAGAGTGTAACTGGGACCATTCAAGACATTGGTAGATTATTAGCCAGTGTTCATTGTATTTGTTATTAGCTACTTTTGCCTATGCTTAATATACCCTAACCCACCCCAACACTTTCCTTGTTTTCAAGGCTCCCTCATCCAAGAAGTACAAGACCTTTTGGGACCTACTGAGGACCCTAACCCTTCACATTGGAAGGATAGGAAAGCTTCCACGTTGGAAAGGTGGACTGTGTTGAGACCTTTTATGGTTAATCAGATGTTGTTATCTGAGAAGCCTAAAGGGGTAACTTGCCACCACTGTAGATCCAAGGTTGCAGTTGTGATGTGCCATGATTGTTTGCCAAGACCACTTCATTGCACAGCCTGTGATCTTGCCATACACGACTCAATGGTGCTCCATAACAGATCAGCCATGGTAGAGGGATTCTACAGGCCACTGCCACCAACCACTCACATCAGGGAAGAAGAGAGAGGGAAATTCCCCTACCATGAAAGAGGTACTTTCTGTACTCAAGATCACATAGGCCTACAAAAATTGGTACAATATCTCAAATCCAAAAGGGAATGTTGGGTTAAGTTTCTGTATTTAGGGTTTTTATTCATTAGGGGGGAAAACACATTCACCGTTATAGTAAAATGTAATTTAGTAAAATGTTGTTTTTTTTCTTCATTCCCAGAGTGCTTTTTGCCAGTAATTCTTCCCTGCTGTGACTGCTCTACAGGACAAACAACTGTTTCTGCAGGAAAGCAAGTAATTCTGATTGGAATGAATGGTAAAGTTTTGTCCCTATTGTCTTTTAGATTACATGTTTTATCTGTCTATCTGTATATATAAAGATGTAAAAAAAAAAAAAAAAATTCCTTTTTTTCACACACGTGTGTGTGTGTGTGAAATATGTTTTTGTATAAAATAGTTTTTTCTTTTTCTTTTTTAGGACGATACAATCTGTCCCTTCCAACTGTCACCTGCTCCTGTGGAAAGATTTGGGATGTAAGCATTAGTGATCTGGTTGAAAGTGGCTATTGGCCAGCCACAGTCCATTTTGAGACTTTGTATGCAGTGGATTTGTTCACTACATATGAAGATCTCAAAATTACTGCGCCAGGAATGTCACGGCAAGCTTTTGTTAGCATGCTTGAACAGCGCACCAAACTCTTTGGTCGAGTGAGTACATCATTGCAGTAATTGACTTAGTTTGATTTATATTTATATGGTTTCATGTTCTATTTTGTTTTTTACTTTTATCTATCAGAGTGGTAAGATATGTGGAGACACCATGCAGAAATCATTCCTGGAATGGTCTTATGCAAAATTTGAGGTTGAGACGCTGTCTCAGGTCCACCACTTTCAGTGCCCTGCATGCGCACCCTCCATGTTGGCTGTTGCAGTGGATGGGAACCGCAAGCTTTACCGCTTTAAGAGCCAACCAGGGTGTGTAAAATTCTTTAACACTTAAATTTTAGGTTGCCATAGATGTAACCTTTTTTTAAGTTTAACCCCTAATTTGGTTCTTTTAGACCTAATGGATTTTTTGATGGTGTGTTTCTGGCCAAAGACGCTGAGGTGACTTCCTTTGTTAATTACATCCATGGGGCAACACAACACGTAAAGTTTATTTCCATTTCTTGTTTTTTCTAAATTATAACCTACCTGCATATCTGTTGTAGTGTATTTACCCCATATGAGATTATATTACCAATTGTGAAATCTTAACATACAACACTTTGCTCTGTGTACATCTCTGTGTTTGTCTTAATCTGTAATAGAATCCTGGGAAAGGGAGGTGTGGTGCAGGCGAGTGGGTGGCAGCACGAGAGTCCTCTAACAAGTCAGCAAGTAAAGTAGATGAGGAAGGTGTCGAGGTTGCTGTCTGCCGTCATGGGATTTTGCTCAAGGGACTGAATATGTTCCGTGGAGAGATATTTGCGTATCCCTTATATCTCCAGAAACAGCTTTCTCCACATAATGTCCAGTTCTTCTGCTCTGATGTGGTTTGCAAATACTGGCCATATTTGCAGAGGGTTGTGGGCCACTGTCCTGAGTTACAGGACCTGTTGAACATGCGTCCCTTTCTGTCAATCATGCATGCTAAAGCACATTCCTGGATATGTGAGGTAATAATTGCCAATGGCTTATTTCTCATTATTACTGTTAGTCATCTTCAAACCCCCTTTCTTCCAGAAGTTAACATGCACATTTGTTGTAGTTGCAATGGGGAGGAAGAAATCAAGAGGGAGCAGGAACAACAATAGGGGAGGAGGTTGAACAGGTGAACAGCTTCCTCTCTCGAGCCGCCATTTGTTCCAAGTACATGTCAAAATCTGGTAAAATATTTTTTTCTTAGATGCATCTAACTTATTTAGTTTTTGGCTTCTTGGCCTAATATGTGTTGTGCATTAAGTCCGCACAGACATCCTTACCATCCAGGCCAGTGGCTGGAACAAGCGGAAGGCAGAAAAACTTGACCGGATATTGGCCAAACGATACATAACAGTAAAGTCCAGACCAATGTTTTTCATGATGCACAGTCTGGTTTCTTTCAAATTAGGCTCAACAATTTGTTGCTCCAATACTTATTTTGACAGACTGTACAAAGAATTTCCGAGGCATCTGAGGACCTAGAGAAAATGACCAAAGAGTTGTTGATACAGGAAGACACAGTCCAGCAATGGGTGTCTGATGTTCAAGACTGGACTGCAGGTACGGTGAAAAGATTTGTTTTATAACCAATTGTAAAAGTAATTTTTCTCAGTTCTTGGGAAATTCTGTTGAAAAGGACTGATTATAAACTTTTATAATTTTTTTTTTATATATACATGTCTCCTCACAAGGAACAACCAATCAAAATGACCTGGAGAAAACCATTGAAGGACTGTACCTGAGCATCAAGCAGAGAAAATATCAGCTGTATCGTCAGGCTGGTGAGTGTTAATGAGAGAGACGGATGCATTCAGTGCTTAAAAACAAAAAATTACTGGAAAAACTTTTTTTAGTAGCCTGAACTTGCTTAAATGTGTGTTCATTAAGTTGTAAGTGGGTAAACGTATACAAAAATCTTTTGTTTCACATTCTAGGTGGCAACAAGCGGAGACACCAGCTAAGAAAAAAGATTGCTGCTGAGAAGCGAGCCTTAGAAGATGCCATCACAAAATGTAATGATATTATGGG